>OZ018319.1:206472732-206652732 GCA_963969495.1 Ceratothoa steindachneri | reverse complement strand
GATATTAGCCAGATAATATTGTGCTCTTATCATAACGCGCCTATACAAGCTCGTAAGACTTATGCAGGAATAGAAATGCAACAACTACGAGGCCAAATAGAAAATAAGAACAAACCAAGAGAAATTCAAGATCAAGAACCTTACTATCACCTAGGTATCAATGTGGGAGATAGACGCTATCCCTACGCCATAGAGTCCCATGTAGTTGGATGCAGATTACTTTAAACAGCTACCTGAAGTAGATCTTAGATAGAAATTCAAAAGACACTGCGGCTGTCAGAACTCTGTATACCCTACATTTCAAGTCCTGGAAGGAAACAATTAAAAGATCTACATGATTCTAGTAAGTGTCACATTCTTATATCCCGCTTTTACCTAATTACAGGTACATGAAAAAAGAGAGAGAAAAGGGCAATACGAACTGCAAAGCACGGTGGGATTGAAACCCATAAATAAAGTCGTAGAAAACCATGCAGGGAATATGGAAGAAAGAAATATTAGAAAGAGTGAATCAAGAAATTAGAGAAATAATCAACAATAATGGAAGAGCAAGAAGCCTTATAAGATTCCCGAGCTTTGCAAACCTTCTAGAGAACAAATAAGAAGCGCCATTTTATTCATGAAAAATTGTTAAAAAACGCCGAATGAAGGCACGAGGAACGCGGTATAAGCATACTAGAAAGTAAAAACCCAACACAAGATCAAGAGGTAAACCCAATAATGACCAATAAATCTCCTGATTACGAAAACCAGACCAAGAAAGAAGAAGAAACATAAAAACGACAAACAAACCTACAACAAATGAAAAAACGTAAAACTAAGCATTAATTAATAAAACAATGACAAATGCAAACATAACACCCAAGAAAATTAAGAATAAAATATAGGCTTGAATGCCATTAAAATCCCAAAACAACTCACAAATGAATAAAAACAAGAAAAATGATGAGGGCGATAAGTCTGATCACGGAGCGTCTTGCATGCCTTTGAAAATGTTCTACCTTTTCTCTTTTCATCACTATTTTACTTTCTATCTATCCCACATATACTTTGACCCCCATCCTTCCAACCTCAGCCACTCATCAACGCACACACTATTATCTGCAAACAAAGCAAAGTATGGATTAAGGATGGAAAGGATTTTGTTCTTGAAACTAGTATCTTTCAATAATTATATTTATTTACGGCGGCTGTTTGCTTATTAATCAAAGGCTCGAAAGCAAACGTTATTATTACAGTATTAATATCATTGATATGTAGTGAATGTAATAAGGAATACAATTCTAAATCAGCAAAGGCTCATATGTCCTCCGGCAACCGAGTAGCATTACTTTAAGTACAATGCGAGCTATCCTACCAAATAGAAACTATCGAACCATTGCAACTTATCGAAGGCCTTCCTTGTAACACTCTCTCTCTCTCTTTTTTTAAAGAAAGTAGAGGGAGAGGTGACGCCCCCTTGTCGTGGGAAGAGAAATTGTGTGTACCTTTGACTTTTCGAGCTATGTCAGCGGGGGTCCCTTTTCTGGGTACCCCTGGTAGGGCTTCCCTTGTCGATTTGGTCGCAAACGAGAATCCAGACTAAGTGCGTCATTCCTTTCTTTTTCTACTCTATCCTTCTCTTTTCATACTTTTATCCTATCCCTCCCACATATACAAAAAGAAAAAGAATTGCCTACTTCTATCGTGTCACTCCCTTTTTTCCTTCTATCTACATATAAGGACCTGGCAGCTACCTCATGCATCAGAAGAGAGGCTTTGGAACCTCTATAAATAACGCCAATCGACGCTCACTGGTTGCGAGAGACTAGGACTAGAGGTGGCCTAGGCGTTTGGGCACGATGAATGGGATGAGGGTATTGCCCCGTTAACCCCTTCCCTGGCGCGTAATTATTGACTGTTCCCAATTCCCGTTGACAGGTGCCTCTGGTAGCATCGGTCTAAGGTGACGGCCCTTTGTTTCCCAGGTTGGTTGCCAGGCCAATAAAGAGCCTTGGGTCGAGTCTCTTAGTGTGGCGGGATATCTATTGAAAGCTACTCCGAGATCCTAGCCGTCGTTAAGGGAACTAGTAGGAGTTTCCTACGGGGCGTGCTCCGTTGTTCACCTGGTGAGAAATCAATGGCCCCTTCTGGGACCGTCAGTGTTGCTTGGTTGGTAGCCACGGCACGCCGAGGTTTGACGACTCGGTTGGACGAACAGCAGCACATGGAACGTGCTTTCTGAAAGATCCGAAACCTCTCCGATGGATGGGCGGGAGAGACTCACGCGGGGAGAACTCACCAACCCCCCTTTTTTATCATTGATTGGTCACGAGTTTTCAGAGAGAAAGAAAGTGTTTAAAATGACAGGAAAAAAGGACCCATTCGTCTAAAACACAAATGTGCAACATGCCAGTTAGAAAAGTAGTGCGTTGACTTTCCGGAGGGCTGCTACTCAAAATGCAGCACTGAAAGTTTCCGCACTACTTGCATATTGACGCGAAAGGTAGAGAAATTAAAAGACCTCTATAGAGCCTCGAAGAAGAGAGCAAAAATCCTTGAAAGAAAGTTGGAGAAACTCGAAGCCCTTAACGTAGCTCAGATTCGATGCCTAGAAGAGGCGCCGCCCACTGACGTGTCGGAATTCCCTGGTACCTAAGCGGAGATTCCGGCATCATCTGAGGCTAAGCTAGCTGAGGCGGAGAAAAAGAGAAAAAGAAGAAAGCAAGAACGAAGAAAAAAAAGAAAAATAATAAATTTGAAACAAAAGTAGAATCAAAAATAGAAGAAAAACAGATAAACAAGAAGGTAAAGAAAGATAAGAATGTGGAGAGTAAAGAGGAAAAGGGGAGGCCTCTTCCACAAGGAAAGACCCCGTCTTCAGAGACCAAGTGTCCGACGGTCACCCTCATTGGTGACTCGCAAACGCGGGATCTGCAGCCACTGCTAGCGGCCCGCCTTCGCACTAGCGTGAAGGTAAGCTGCCTGTCCGGACGGGGTAACCACAACATCAGAGTAGAGGCAGAGAAAGCTCAGATTTCTGAGAATTCAGTTGTTGCTCTGATGGTGAGCGGCAACGACCTCTACCTCAGAGGGGGTAAGGTTGGCCTCAGTGGTAAGACTATCCAAACGGTGATGGGAGCCGTGGATGACATAGGGCTTAAAACCCGCAAACGTGTGGTGGTTGGGATGCTTCTGAGAAGAGGTCCATCCCGAACTGCTCACGAGAGAAACGTCGCAGTTAATAGAAGGTTGACGGATCTCTGTACGGCAGAAGGAGTCTTCTTCGTGGACCCCTATCGTACCTTTATCGGTAGAGAAGACCTCTATTAAAGGGACGGGGTACATCTCTTCTTTAAAGGGAAGGCTTTGCTCGCCAACATAATTCAAGATGTCGTGGAACGCACGCAAAGGAGCGTTCGAAACAGAGCCAAAGTGGACGTGCGCCAGCACGCCCGTGTCACTCCTGGACGACCTTCTCGGAGGTCGTCAAAAATGGTGTGAACACGGGGAAACGGAAGAGCGTAGGGATTCCTACACTAGGGGACTCCCTCAAAGTTCTTCTGTTCAATGCGAGGTCAATCAGGAATAAGTTTCTTGAGCTACGTGGCCTCGTAGCAACAGAGGAACCTGAGATGGTGGCTATACCGGAGTCGTAGATAAAAACCTCAAGCCGAGATTTTGAAGGTGAATTCACGATTACCGGTTACCAGCTCTTCCTGAAAGATAGGCCAGACAGAGAGGGTGGAGGTGTGATGTTGTATGTCAAGAATACTCTCAACTCGACGGATTGTAACATCGTATCCGACCATGAACTACTTGGTGTTGACCTAGAGATAGGTCCTGCCAAATACAGGACCCTGGTGCTTTATAGACCTCCTGCCCAACTCATTGAAAAGGACAGAGATCTGTACCAGGTACTAGGAGAACTTGTGGAAGAAAGAGTGTGTATCGTCATGGGTGATTTTAACACACACGTTGATTGGGAAACCAGAGAACCCTGTGGCGAGAACGCACTACTCCTGGATTCGCGAACAACGAATTCCTCACTCAATGGGTGAGAGAGCCGACGAGAGGAAACAATATCCTCGACTTGGTTTTCACCTCTGAGGATGACATCGTTGAGGACCTTTCTGTTGGCGAAGAGCTCGGTGGCAGTGACCACCGACTAATTAGATTTGTAGTCAAAGTCCCGAAGGCAGGGCCTGCAACTAGTAAATCGAGGAAACTCGATTTTAAAAGAGCAGACTTTGCAGGTCTTCGTGCTGGACTGACTGACACGAGGCTAGAAGTGTGCTATGTTGTTGAAAACTCGTGGAACAGTTTAAAAACCACATTCATGAGTCTTCAATCGCGTTTCATCCGTCTGAAATGTTCCCGTCGGTCTTCTGTTCAAACAAAGTAGTTTAATCGAGAAATCGGCCAACTGCTTAGGAAGAAGAAAACTGTGTACCGGCAATCGAAGATCTCGGGTGACTTTGACGAATACCGGAGGCTAGCCAGCAGAGTGAAGTCCAGCATAAGGGCGGCTAAGCGTTCTGAGGAACTCCGAGTGGCGAGACTCTGTAAAGAGAATCCCAAGGAGTTTTTTGGATATGTGAACAGCCGTAAACCAATCCGTCGAACGATTGGCCCTTTGAGAAATGAGGAAAGGGCATTAAAGCAATTAGATGCAGAAAATGCTAACCTCCTCAACGACTACTTCTCTTTAGTGTTTACTGAAGAGTGTGGTCCCATCCCCCAGCCAATGGATTCCTACTCGAGGAAAAAGCTGGAGGATATGGACTTCACCGAAGGGGAAATAAAAAAGAAGATCAGTGACCTAATGACGAATAAGTCACCTGGCCCGGATAAGTTTCTACCTAAGCTATTAAAAGAAGTGCGCGATCAAGTGTCACGACACCTGAGCGCAATCTTCAACATGTCAATCCGAACCGAATGCGTTCCTAGAGACTGGCGTGAGGCGGAGGTGACTCCTATCTTCAAGAAAGGAGACCGAAGCCAACCGTCAAACTACCGACCTATCAGTCTGACCTCGATAGTCAGAAAACTCATGGAGAGCATGATGGTGGACAAAATGACGTCGTATTTAGAGTCAAACTTGCTACTGAGGAGTTCCCAGCACGGCTTCCGAAGGCAACGGTCATGCAAGACGAACCTTGTTGAATTCTTCCACTTCGTATTCAGTGAGCACGATCGGAACAAGGCGGTGGATGCGGTGTACTTAGACTTTCAGAAAGCCTTTGATAAGGTACCACAACGCTGCCTTCTCCGGAAAGTGCGAGCGCTGGGCATAGACGGAAAAGTAGCCGGCTGGATCGAGAACTGGCTAAGTGGCAGACGGAAACGGGTTGTGGTGAATGGACAGGCTTCTGAGTGGGTGCCAGTTACTAGCGGGGTGCTTCAAGGTTCTGTCCGGAAACCACTACTATTCATCATCTACGTCAACGACATGGACGGTGACATGGTTGCCAAGATTTCCAAATTTGCCGACGATACCAAGCTTGGTATGAACGTTGCAAAGGATGTAAATACCGCCAGCCTGCAGAAAGATATTTGGAAGATTGGAGAGTGGTCAGACACGTGGCAAATACCTTTTAACGTGAACACATGCAAAGTGATGCGTATCGGCCACAGAAACCCCCAATCTCAGTATATCCTTAAGGGCACTGCCATTGAATCCACCAACACTAAGAAGGACTTGGGTGTAACTATCACTAACGACCTCAAGTTCTCGAAACAGTGCATCGAGGCAGAGAAGAAAGCCCAAAGGTTGTTAGGCTACATAAAGCGCCAGTTTGGATGCCATAACAAGGAGATAGTACTTTGTCTGTATTACTCCCTCGTTCGGCCGCACCTGGAGTATGCCGTACAATTTTGGAGTCCTTCGTTTCGAAAGGATATCGCAAGGTAGGAACGCGTACAAGCCAGGGCAACCAAGCTGATTCCCTCTATCTGACATAAGAGTTATGAGGATAGACTAAGGGAATTAGATCTGTTCTCGCTGGAAACCCGTAGACTGCGTGGTCAGCTCATTGAAGTTTTCAAAATACTTCGAGGGTTCGACAATGTTGACTACCGGGATATTTTCACACTGAGTGAGAACAGAACGCGCAATCACGGCTTCAAACTTGAACTGAAGCGTTACAACCGCAATCTCTGTGGAATTTTTTTTACTTACAGTATCTGCGGTAAGTGGAACGCACTTCCAGTGGAAGTTCTCAACAGTGAATCTGTTGACCAGTTCAAGTCAAGACTAGACAAAGTCTTGAAAAGTGGCCGTTTCGGGACGCAAAACAATTGAGCAGCCATGTGCCTGCTCGATTGCTAGTCAAAAGGTACCCTCTTTGAATGGACCGTAAGGTCTCCTAGGGTACTTCCTTTCCTTGTTACTCCTTGTTACTCCTTAGAAGGAAAGTGATCGAACACAACGAAATGTTATAAGGAAAGTGCAAGAGAACCAGAGATAACACATGGAGAACTGCAACAAGAATTGGAAGGAAGAGTAATTTCAATAACTGCAAAGATAGCGTAATGTTTTAAAATGTAGTACTCGTCGCGGAATAACTTTATTTTATTTAAGAATAGTTATTTGGAAGATCATTTTTAAAGTATATTAGGGATACTTTGAAAAAGCGTGTCGCCCTCCACAGCATTTGACTTGGGTCTGAGAAAAACCGAGAATTTTCGGTAACAACCAGCCGAATTGGAGGAAGAAGTGAATTGCGACGAGCCTAAAACACGATCTTAACACTAAAAATTTAGAGCACTAATTATAAGCCTTTCATGTACTTATTTAGAGATGAACGTAAAATTTATAGAGAAATGATTCAAGAACACTTGCTTCCATCAGCAAGGTAGCGTGGTATGATTCGCTGATGGGTGTAACAAACAGGACAAATTCCAAAGCATAAAACGGTATAAACTGTATATAAATTTTGAAATAAATGAGGGTTCACATACCGAAGGAAACGATATATGAAGAGATTACTAGAAGATTGAAACTTTCCAAGTACGTGGATTTTCTCATCGGGCTTTTTTGCCTTGTCTTTGTTTTTTGCTTTTTAAGTTTCTTTTAATTAATGTGCTTTAATTAATCTTCGCGTATAAAGGTAACCTAGTAGGATCACGAAGGAATATCACTTTACAAAATCAGGACTGACTATATACACATAATTACCCGAGGTACCTCCTCTCCCAAGGATGTCAGCTATTAGTCTTTGTAGTGCATGAGTCTAAATGAGTTTTCCATATTTCTTCTTTTTTTGTTTTCCTGTCATTATTATTTTCAACCCTAGAAAACGCTGTCTGCGAGAAAGAAGATATCGTTCCTATTAGCTTTTTGAGCTTGAGAAGCAGTATGCATATTAGAAATTGTACAGTTGTGGGTACACTTGTAGATAAGTGTATATGTAGATAGAAATTGTAATATATGAAAATATATCTTAGTTCAGTATACACGTTATTAGAAATTACAGAATATGAAGCTTTAGTCGTAGATAAGTTGGTACATGGACTGTATTCCCGAAGTCGAAGTAGTATTGGACATATTAGCTGTTGGATTGGCATGAGTGAAACCTATGATTTTGCTGGTCCTAGTTCTGTAATTTCCTACGTTTTCTCGAAGTTTGTATAGTTTTTAATGGTTATATATATTTATAAATATATATATATATATATATATATAAATATATATATATATATATATATATATATATATATAATATATATATATATATATATATATATATATATATATATATATATATATATATATATATATATATATATATATATATATATATAGCGAGAGTGGGTTTGTTCTTTGTTGTGGATGTCAGACAAAATAAATTCGTACTTGGATTTTTATTCACGACTTGATGAAAATAACTTTATTTCGGAAGTCGAAGGGTTTTTTTTAATTAAGGACTGGAGCTTGGTGAATCCTATCCACCGAAGTGAACGGATCACAGCGATTAAGAAGTGTCCACGAATATTAGTAATGCTGATCTGAGTTCATGAGTGTAATGTCTTTTGTTTTATAGAGAGAGCACGAGGTCTTCATAGACTCAAGGGGGATATACGGTATTGAAAAACAGAGTTATTGGTGTTAGAGGTAAAGGGCCAATAAATACTGGTTGAAGAGGAGATGAATTAAAAAAGAGGGCTCAGATGTCCACTAAATATCAAATCTGACTGCGGCAATAACGATTTAATGAGCGTGCACAACTTTTGTGTACATTGGTCACTATATATATATATATATATATATATATATATATATATATATATATATATATATATATATATATATATATATATATATATATATATATATATACGAAAATTAACCCGCAGAAAAATAAAAATATGAATCTAAGCCCTTTCGAATTATATGTGCAAGTTCATTTTCAAGGAATAGCATGAAAATGGAGTAGACAACCTTATATAGGGTACAAAGATACGAAGGGAACGACCATCACAAAGTACAAACCAATGGAAAAAGACAAAAACAAGACAGAAAAATACCAATAAAAAGAACAATAGGCAACTAATAACAGACATATGAATCCCTAAAACGATATGCACACAACAACGCCGTGTATAAAAATGGGATGTGGTGGGTGAAAAAATGACAAATATTTTAAAGGATTATCATTAGAACGAAAACATTTAGGGCTAAGAGTTAATCTACGATCATAGCAGAGACACGTGGTGGGGGAGGCAATGTGAATGATATTACACTAACAAAGAGTGACAACAGGCTGCATTATGAAGTTATTTCATTTAGTACAAGTTTTTTTTTAAACATGGTCGAGTTTAAATAAGCCAGGGGAAATATTTATATTAGGTAAGATGCTAATTAATGAACACTCGACAATATTTCTATTTGTGAAATCAGCGGAATGATAAATGAATTTTGCAGAGTTCCAGTCGATGAGGTGGTAATTTTCGGAAAGAAATATTTTCGAGTGTTCATTAATTGGCATCTTACCTAATATCAATATTTTCGCTGGCTTATTTAAACTCGAACATGTTTTTTAAAAAAACTTGTACTAAATGAAATAACTTCATAATGCAGCCTGTTGTCACTCTTTGTTAGTGTAATATCATTCACATTGCCTCCCCCACCACGTGTCTCTGCTATGATCGTAGATTAACTCTTAGCCCTAAATGTTTTCGTTCTAATGATAATCCTTTAAAATATTTGTCATTTTTTCACCCACCACATCCCATTTTTATACACGGCGTGTGGGTTAATTTTCATATTATTGCTTTCCTCACCTGCCACGTTGTGAGTTTTTCATTATATATATATATATATATATATATATATATATATATATATATATATATATATATATATATATATATATATATATATATATATATATATATATATATATATATATATATATATCGGTGTAAAATGGGATTAGCTTATATTCTATGCATGTTTTGTTAATTAAATTAGAGGTTGTATTTCGACTTTACTAATTCTTTTTAGCATGTTCTAACTGTCGAATGCATTTTTTATATGAGGCTGAAGATTAAATATTTTCTTTGATCTTATTTAAAATATTTAAATTTTTTTTACAAATTTTGGCTGTGGCTGTATTCGGGCATTTTCAGATATAAGTCTTCGGTATTGTTGAGGCAGCATTAATGGAAAGTTTCTATTCGTGTTGCCCTCTCTATGGCGAAGGAGTTGTTTGGTGATTGTGGGCAGCAAAGAATGAATTTTGTTTTTGTTCGTTGATGCTTTTAATAGGTCGTAGACAAAGTATGATTCACTTTTCTTTAATGAGAAAAGGTGCAATCGTCGCTCTGAGCTGGTTTCCTGTGTGTCCAAGCTTGGGCCAATCTCTTTGATGAGAAGAACCTTTAGAATCTTCAGGCGGCGGAGATCCGAGTTTTTTGTGAGGACGGTAGTGTTTCCAGCAGAAAACTTTTTTGTAATTTGTTCGTTGTGTTGTGATTATAGTGTATTTTTATTGAGCCGGGGGAATCTTTTTGGATTCCCATGTAGAAGTTCGTAAATGTAGAGCCCAATGGGGACCCCATAGCTACTCCATCAATTTGACGGCAAAGTTTACCATCTGGGCTTTTGAATGGAGCTTCAGTTGTACATATTCTTAAAAATTGCTTTAATATTTGAGGTTGGATTCGTGGGGAGGGACATTTCGAGGTTTTTGTAGATGCACTTAGTTAAATTGTTGCAAGTAGCCAGCAAGGACTACTTAGTCCATTCAAAGGCCAGTCCCATTCTATGCTAAAATGCTAGTTGTCCTCCTTTGGACATTGTCACAACGATGCTCATTTACGCGAGATACAATCCATAACATGGCTCCGTATTTAAACAGTATCATTTTTTATAAAATAACTGTCAATTTTTTTTTTTAAACTATTTTCACTACTAGCATTTACTACCCCTGCGGGAGTGCGTTCCATTTATATATTATTTTAAAGGTGACAATTTTTTTAGCTATGTTCGTTTGAAAACACCGTCCTTTTAGTTTAAAAACGTTGTTACGTCTGATACCATGGTCTTACTGAAAAAAAATTCATAATATACGTTTTTAAATTTATTTAAAATTTCAAATACTTTGATAAGCTGACCTTGCCTTTGTCTAGTTTCGAGAGTCGGTAGTTTTAGTATATTTAATCTTTCCATATACGACTTATTGCTAATCCAGGGAATTATGTAGTTTAGTTGCCCATCGTCTTTTTCTTTTCATTTTATTGATGTATACGTGTATAAAGTGATCACAATTGTATCGCGTATTCCCGGTGCGGTCTTACTAAACTTTTACATAGAGGTATGATTATATCTTGTTGTTTGCAGTTAAAACTTCTCCCAATAAATCCAAGCATTCGCTTTGCCTTCTTACACGTTTTGTCACACTGTTTGTTAAACTTAAAATCCTTTTAAACCCGCACTCCTTAAATCGTTTTGTTCCTCCACGGATATAAGATTTTTACCACCATTTCATAGTTAAAACTTGGGTTATTTCCACCTACGTACAAAACTTGAAACTTGTTTAAATTTAATTGCATGTTCCATTTATTAGATCATTTGCAGATTTTATCTAGGTCTCGCTGAATTAATTTGCCATCGTTCTCATTTACTATTTTACCCCAAACTTTCGCGTCGTCCGCAAATTTTAATAATCTACCCAGTATTCTAGTATCTATATCGTTTACATAAATAAGGAACAATAATGGTCCCAACACAGACCCCTGAGGCACGCCACTAGTTACATTTTCCACCCTGAAAATTTACCTTTTAAAACTACTCTACTCACGATTACTTAGCCATGACTCATTCCATTGTAGGAGGTTTTCCCTAATTCTAGAAGCAAAAGGTTTATTTAGTAATCGCCTATGTGGAACGGTGTCGAATGCTTTAGCGAAGTCTAAATAAACTATGTCCAAAGATCTACTTTCCTCATAGCTTAAATATGCTGTTATAAAATTATAAAAGATTAGTTAAACATGAACGTTTCTGTCTAAAACCGTGTTGACTATCATTTATGAGATTATGCGTTTCCAAATGATCGAACACTCTATCGCAAATGATGGATTCCATTAACTTACCTACGATAGATGTTAAACTTATTGGTCGATAATTGGTCGGAGGTTCTCTTTCTCCTTTCTTACTAGTAGGAGTTATATTCGCCTACAGAAAATCTAATGGCACGGAACCTTCTTCTAAACATTTGTTAGGAAATTTTGGTAGCGGTTTCACTAATACGCTTTGAATTTCTTTTAAATGCGCTGGATAGATTAAATCAGGACCTGGAGATTTACTGGATTTTAACTTACTGAAATGAAAATCTATTTCTGCTTCGAAGAATTTGATATTGGTTAAAAGTTTATACTCGTTAAAGTTTATCACGTCGTTCGTTCATGGTATATTTTGTTCGTCTTCGTTAATAAATACCGATGCAAAATCGTTATAAAATTGGCCACCTTTTCTGTCTCCGAAACTAATTCGTTATTGTTATTTTTGATAGTTCCTATTGTTTCTTTTATCGTGTTTCTAATGGATACAAAATCTGAAAACTTCTTCGGGTTCTATTTACTTTCTTTGGCAAGTTGAATTTCATATTTTCTTTTAGCGCTTCGTATTTCCTTCTGACATTCCCTTCGTCGGGCTACGTATATTTGATTATTTTCTTCTGATGGGTAACTCTTGTGACACTTGTATGCACAGTTGCTATCCTTCAATTTGACTTCGACATCATGACTCCACCATTTTGGTTCACATGAGGCGTTTCGTTTGTTTTTCCGCTGAATGAACTACTCATCTAATTCTATAAAATGCTCAGTGAAAAAAGACCAGCACGGATTAAGATTTACTAACTTGTTATCCCACTTGATCTCTCTAAACTTGTAGTTGAAGCCATTAAAGTCCGCACGTTTAAAATTTGGCCCTTTAATGTCCTTATTTTTCTCGTTACGATTTATTTTAATATCGAGCTCTATTGATTTTTGATCGATGGAACCTATACTTTCCCCAATACTAATACCCGAGATAAGATTAACGTTGTTAGTTAGAATTACTTACGTTTAGGATATTTTCCTCTCGGTTTGGCTCATTGCTAATTGTGTTAAGTAGTTTTCTTCCATAAACTCCAGTAGCTTCTGCTACACCCCGTTCGCATTTAACGTTTCATAGTTAATATTTCTACAATTTAAATCCCCACTTAATAAAGTGCAATTATTTTTAATGTTATTTCCAATAATGTTATATAATTCCGTGTCAAACTTAATCTGTTGTGGTGAGGGTCTATTCACTACAAAGATATTTATTGGAAAACCATTCCATTTTATTTCGGCGCATATTACCTCAACTTCTTTGGGAGAATCAATTTTAATTTCGATTAAACTTATATGATTTTTGGTGTACAGTAGTACTCCTCCCCTCTGTTTATGTGTACGGTCTTTATTGATTAAATTATACCATGGTACGAGTATTTGCAATTCGCCGATATCATCTCTCCTAGATGTGTCAACCGATAATTCCGTTATTTCTATAATATCGAAGCTGCGTAAGTTGCACTAAACATTTAAATTCGTCGAGCTTATTTCAAATACTCCGCGCGTTACAGTAGTGGATATGTAAATTTGTTTTTCGAAAGGGTACATTATTATTACGGCGTGGTAAGGCACTCTTGCCTATATGCTCTCTACTCGCTGATGCTGTTGTGTCTAAATATTTACAAGAGAATTATTAATTATTCTACCCAGCCTACCGCTCCCACCCTATTTAGAATTATTTTGATTGTTTCCTCTATTGGCACATTGATGAAAAAACTGTCGACATCTAGGGAAGCTGAGATGCCTCTTGGTGGGGAACTGTGTCGAATATCAACGAAATCATTGGTCGACATTATGGAAAGTTTTGACGGGATGAATAGCGTAATAATTGAATTCAAACCTTTGGCAAGTTTATATGTCAGCGTTGGGACTTGAGAGATTATTGGACGAAGGAGGTTATTTTGCTTATGTGATTTGACATCTCCGTTGATGTATTCAAAGCTATATTCGCCTTTAATAGGAGAGAGTTGGATTTGATTGGGGATACTCTTGTTATCGGATATTAGTTTGTTGTTTTTTTCTTCAGTTAGTGCGTTGAGTCTTTCGTAACTCTTTGGAGTTTTAAGGTTTTACTTAGTATGCTGTTTAGTTTTTCCTTGTATTCTTTGTTATTAAGTAGAACAAAAATGAGGACTTTTCTGCTCTTCTAATGATGATATCGTTGTTATCTCGAATCTTTTTAGGTACTTTTTCATATCTTCTGTTAATAGGGAGCTTTTGTTTTTCGTACGTTGTTTAGTTCCTTGTGCGATGAGTTGGGGTGTAATATTATGGTTTATTTTCAGAACTTTCTGTTTCTCAATTTTTTGTTAACCCTAGTAGAGCATTTTGAATTCTACGTTTTTGTTTTTGTTGTATTTTAGATAAAGGTGGCAGTTTAGGCCGAGGTTCAAGACTTTTTTCAGGCCTTCTTCAGGTATGTGGTTAGACAAGTTCAAGAATCCTTCGTTTCCAGATGTAGGGAGGAAAATTTGCTATCCATAATGTTTGTTGAGTTTGGAGTTTTTAAATTTCGTTCGATGAGTTCGATACTTTTTAACTCCTGGGAAAGTGCTTGGAAAACTTGGCGCTTTTATTCATCATCTTTGTTGTGTGCTAATGACTTTTCTTAGAGTCTTCTGATATCATTCTCCAATTTAGGTATTCTCTCACAAATTAATAGAATATGCACAATTTCCTTGCTGTATATGTGTGTAACGTCCTCATGGCAAGCTGCTGGTTCATGAGTTTTGATATCTGTGTATAATGGGAGTAGCTTCTCTTCTATACATGTTTGATTAAAGACCAGGTTGTATTTTAACTTTACCAATTTTATTTTAGCGCGATCTAACTGGTGAATGCAGTTTTTTTATATGAGGCTAAATATTAAAATTCAACTGAGGAAGATCCATTTTCTTTGGTCTTCTTTAAAATATTAAAAAAAAAATTACAAATGTTTACCGTTAGCTTTTGCCTCTTTTCAGGCATCTTCAGACGGAAGTTTTCGTTATTGTTGAAGCGGCATTGATGGAAAGTTTCTATTCGAGTTGCCTCTTTTCTTTGCACCAATGTTCCAATATAAGAAACAATCGAAATAATTCTATAGTGCGTCTACAAAAGCCCCAAATAGCCTCCTCCACGAATGGAACCACAAATATTAAAACAACTTTTAAAAATAGGCACAACTTTAGCTTCATTCCGAAACACAGATACCAAACTTTACCGTCACATTGATGGAGTTGTGATGGAGCCCCATTGGGACCTACTTTAGGAACTTTTACTTGGGAAACCTTGAAAAACACCCTTAACAAAAATAACTAACTCACCAAAAATTCACACTAGATTTGTTGATGCCATATACATTAGAATTAAGAGCGAACATCAATTACTACAACTCAAATAAACTTAGAATCCCATTCCCTTCTTAAATTCAAATAGGAGATGAAAGTAAACAGCCATATTCCCTTCCTAGATGTAGACGTAAAACAGAACAACGACGGAAAATATATCACCACGGTCTATCGAAAAGGAACAGACTGCGGTTGATGCCTTAACGCCAAAAGTGGGTGCACCGAGAAAATTAAAAAATCAGTAATGAGCTCATACAAAAAAAGAGCTATCAAGAACCGCTCAACATGGAGCGCACTTGACGAAAAATTTCGATATTTTCAACAGATTCTAATAAATAATGGCTAATCCAATATAGAACTTGACACACTACAAGAGAAAATTCTCAACTCAAAGTTTGAGCTACAGGATAAAAATAGAACCACTCTACTACAAGAACCAAATGACGGATGCCTATAGCACAGACAATCGATTCCTAGAAAATATCATAAAATGTAACACTATCCAAGAAAAAGAAAATAAGTTCTCTCAATCAATATATTATAAAACAAAAAAGTCAGCAACCTATTCATGAAATACAACCTATGTGAAAAATAATCCATCCAAAAGGTTACACATGTGGTATACAAAATTGATTTCTCCCATGAGGACTTCCAGCCTCTTTTAAACAACCAATATATAGGTATGATCACTACTATCCTCAGCCGACGCCTAGCAATGCACTTGCAAGAAGGAGGAATCAAAACACACTACAAAGAAAAATGGGCTACGATCACCAAAATTCAAAAATTTGGAAATGCGAATAATATAATAAAAATGGTTTTCTCGAACGTTGAAATGGCCCAAAGAGCAAAAAAAAGGGACTACTTGGTTTCTACCTTCGCATCGCAAGGGGGCAGATAGAAGAAGAGGAATATATTCATTTATATTGCTGCTTCAGGTACTACACGGTCGAGAGAGACTCAACAAAACACTACCCAGAAGAACTGTGTGTTCTTACTGTGCAGGAAATAGCCTTGAGTGGAAAGAATGCGAAAATGAAAAATCAATGTGTGTGAACTGTGGAGGAGAGCATAGAGCACTCACGATGAGATGCCCTATCCGCTCGGATGCAATAAAAAAAAAGGAAAATCTAAAGATAGAAAAAAAAGCCTAGAAGAAAAGCTACATGGAGGCTGCAGAGCAGAAAACCACCATAGCACAGAAAAGAGAAGGACCGAAATTGCTGATGCTCAAAACAGGCAAAGAGATTAATACTATGACTATCTTCTTCCACTTGACAAATGAGGAAGCCCCAGACACTTTCAGGGAGGTTGTAAATGGCCTCATGAAAAAGGATGGCTTCAACAAGCAAATATGGTTCCCTCTCTACCCACCAGCTGAAGACATTCTAAAAGTTAAACTAATAGACGAAAAATCAGGAAAAGAAAATCTATCTAAATGGAATAAAGCGAAAAAAGAACAAAGCCCCTTAAAGAAGCGGAAAACCAATAAAGTACTATCGGAAGAAACTCTCTCATTGAAGAAGAAATAGAAAAAGAAGAAGAAGAAGAAACGAAAAAAGAATTAAAGAAGCAGAGGCATTAAGGTATGCAAACAAAAGTCGCGTGCTCTCACTTATTCTTGCGTCCTTCAAAGCTTTCAATTCCCGGACTAACCTTGGGAATATCTTGGCAATTATATCATTCGAAAGAGAACTGAAACAACATAAGGGTTTCAAATTTCATTAGAATCGGACGAATAGCTATGATGTTATTGCCAAATAATTCCTCGGCTAATCTTGAGAAGCCCTTGGAATTATATTATTAGAAATAGAATGTAAAACAACATAAGGGTTTCAAATTTCGTAAGAATCGGCCGAATAGTTACAATGTTATTACCAAAAAAATTCAATTGGAAACCGACCGACTGACATAGTGAGATATAGAGTCGCCCACGACTAAAAATTACTACCAGAAGAAGGGTATCTCAGTGAAGAAGAAGAAGAAGAAGAAGAAGAAGAAGAAGAAGAAGAAGAAGAAGAAGAAGAAACAAATAAAGAAGAAAGCCACTTAAAGAAACCGAAAGGCAACAAGAACAAGATCCCTCTACGTGACGACGACGAGTCTTCACAGCCAGGCATCCCTCTCTCACTAAAGAAAGAACTCCTCAGCAGAAGATTTCTCCTGGAGGGTGAAGACCTTGGGACCAAGGTTTTCGCCTCACCTCTGTGCAAACCACCAAATGAGGATGCAGAAGCGCTCTACCGTGGCGTGTACAAAGGCAAGTACAAATGGACCTGTGAGGGACCCTACACAAAAGAAGAGGTTGTGAAGCCTACTGAAGAAGAGATCCATATATATCCCACCATCATGCGTACACACCGTGGACATCTAAACATATAAGAATAACAGGCAATGGCTTCGCTACTAAGATTAAAACTTAAAATCTAAAAAAAGCAGCTATAGTTAAATTTTTATAAATTTTATGAACTTCGCCAATTATAATAATTTTAAAAAGGAACTCTATACTAAATTTTCCGCCTTTCAAAATATCACGTTGCTGGAATATAGTTATAAAGAAGATATATAAAAATAAATTTTCTGAACTTCACCATTTGTAATTCTTTGGTTTTTAAAAATTTCACCATTTTGTGTTTTGATATTATAAAAATATTATTAGAAATAACTTTGATAAAAAAACATAAGTCATAACCAAACTAAGATGAAATAATTATTCAAATACTTAAAAAATCCCCTTCTTAAATTATACAGTTAATGATGATGATGATGATTAAAAATGAAAAAAACATCAGAAATAGACAAAGAACCGTAATTGAAAGTGTTAAAGAATCTAAAATGGAAAAATATCTAGTGTATCTTAAAATAATAATATAAATGTACAAATAAAATAAAGATAATTACTAAAAAAAAATAAAACAATAGCGATCTAAAATAGGAATCAGAAAGTGAAAATTATATTAAAGCGAGGTATTTAAACGTTAATTAAGGAATATTGGGAAAAGAACTAATACGTTATATCCAAATTAAGGCGAAGATTTATTTTAACTAAATAATAACAAAATAATAGAATTCTGTAAATATTTGTGAAGTATGTTACATTTATACTAAAATATAAAAACTACTCAATTAATTAATGTATCAAAAGCTCGAATAACCATTTTACCCGGTAGACATTATTTTTTTTACTTCAACATATACAGGGGTTGGACAGTGTCGATGCGTCTTGGAATTGATTCATACAGCTTCCCGACTTCATTGAGAGTAATCTTTAGCCATTCTTCTTGCAATATCTGCTCCAGCTGTTTCAGATACGACGGTGGGGGGTAACGACTTCTAAATTGTCGCTCCAAGACCCACCACAAATGCACAATAATATTAAGATCTGGAGATTGTGGGGGCCACTCCATGTGTTGTAGCTCACTCCTATGCCCTTCATACCAATTCTTAACCGCATGAGTGGTGTGTCATCTTGTAAAAAAACACTCAACATCATGGAATAATATTAGTCTGGGCCATGCGATGGACTCGATCTTCCAAAATATTCATATATTCGTTGTTGTTGATCCTACCATGCAGGTCAACGATTGGACCAAGAGAATTCCAAGATATGGCTGCCCAAACCATCACTGGCCCTCTTTTGTGCTTCATTGTAGGAAGAAGGCAGTCAGAATTAAAAGCTTCCCCGGGATATCTCCACTCATAAACTCGCCCTGAAGTTGGAAGAAGCGAAAAACTTGACTCGTTTGAGAATATTACTTGCATCCATTGGTCTGTCAACCAGCCAGTGTGACCTCTACACGAGTTCAACCTTTTCTGAATATTTTGATGAGAAAGCAGAGGTTTATTGATGGCGGCTCTTCTATGATATTCGGCTCTATTGAGCTCACGGCAAAAGGTTTTGGTCGAACTTGGGTTAGTGAGATGTTATTCAACTCTGCAGTCACTTTAGGGGCAGTTGTCCGGGGATTTTTCAACACTCGTCGGTCTCTTTCAGCAAGCTTTGAAGTCCTGCTGGAATTACTTCTCCTGCTGGAGGCTTTGCCCCACTTCTTGAATTCTGCCATGGGCCTTGATATGATAGCTCTCGAAAAAACAATGAGTTTAGCTGTTCTGATGACGGAAGCTCCTGCAATTCGAGCTCCAACAATTTGCCCTTTTTCGATTTCAGTGAGGTCACGCATCTTAGCATCTATACCTCGATCTGAAAAAGATATAAAAATAATAATTAAAGTCGATAAATTAAAATATGGATCTACAATAAAAACAAAACACTCAATGAAATTTAGGTGGATATTCGTACTCTAATTGCTCATTGAAATATTGGGGTTAAATTTTGTCCAACCCCTGGAAGCTTCTTCTCAACTCTCAATTTTCTTCATTTTTATCCCTTTTTATATATCTATATATTTTAGAACTAATTGTATGATTAATGTGAAATGTACTCAAAGTAACTTTTAACCTACTCAATAAATCGTGAAATTGTTAACAAAATTTATTCTTTGCTGCTCACGAATAGCAAACAACTACCTCGTCGTTAAAGGAGGCAACAGGAATAAAAATCTTCCATCAATGCCACCTCTACAATAACAAAGACGTCTGAGGATGCGTGAAGAAAGGTTAAAACTTACGGCCATTTTTTTATGGAATATTTTAAATAGGATCAAATAAAATGCATCTGAGTTGATTTTTAGTCACGGCGACTCTAGATCTCACTATGTCGGTCAGTCGGTCCCTGTTTTGCTTTTATTTTGTAATGGCATTGTAACTATTCATCCGTTCCAACGAAATTTGAAAATTTTATGTTGTTTTGCATTCTCTTTCAAATCATAACCTACATCACTACCACCTACACCATCACCACCTACACCACCTACACCACCACCACCTGCAACCGCCAACACCACTTGCGCCTACACCACCTACGCCGACACCAACAGCAACTACACCATTTCCCCTTTTGCCACCTGTACCACCAACCTCTACACCACCTACACCACTACCACCTACATCACCACCGCCTGCACCACCTACACCCCGCCCCCTACCATACTAGCACCTCATACACCACCACCACCTATAACACAACAAACACTACTTGCACCCCAATCGCCGCCAACTACACTCCCAGTTGTACCACCACCATCACCTACTCCACCATCACCACTAACTACACCATCACCACCAACTACACCATCACCACCAACTACACCACCACCACATATACAACCACCACCTACACCACCGACACCTACACCACCACCACCACCGAAGGTTATCCCGGGAATTATTTTATTTTGGCAATAACATCATAACTATTCGGCAAACACTAACAAAATTTGAGAAGCTTATGTTGTTTTATATTCTCTTTCTAATTATAAAATTTATAAATTCGTTTCAAGGTTATCCTTGGAATTATTTAGCAATTACTCATAACTATTCCGCCGATACTAACGATTTTTGAAACCCTAATGTTGTTTAACATTCTCTTTCAAATGATATAATTGCCAAGGTTAGTCCGTGAGTTATTGAAAGTTTTGAAGTTCGTAAGGTCACAAACTAGTATAAGTGAGAGCACGCGACTTTTAGGGAGCAGACATTGTTAATTGTCAGCCTCATATAAAAAAAATGCATTCTACAGTTAGAACGCGCTAAAAAAAAGGGTTAGGTTGAAATACAGTCTAGTCTTTAACAAAACATGTATATATATTTATATATATATATATATATATATATATATATATATATATATATATATATATATGTGTGTGTGTGTCTGTGTGTATTTAAAGGCCCAAGGAAATGAAAATTGGTAACACAACCCTAAAAAAACACTTAGGAGAATATCACGTGAACCAATAAAAGCTTAAGATGGAAAATGGGAGATGTAGAGAACGGAAAGATAGCACAAACTATTTTAACCGTTATATGAAAATAAATAAAGAAGTTGGATTTGAACCTGTATCATTAAGCGCTCATCGCTTACATAACCAAGACGCTGATTGCCAGAGCTTCCATCCTCAACACTAACACAATAACACCACCTACAACATATAAGCGATGAGCGCTTAATGATACGGGTTCAAATCTAACTTCTATATTTATTTTCATATAACGGTTAAAATAGTTTGCCCTATCTTTCCGTTCTCTACATCTACCATTTTCCATCTTAAGCTTTTATTGGTTCACGTGATATTCTCCTAAGTGTTTTTCCGGGTTGTGTTACCAATTTTCATTTCCTTGGGCCTTTAAATACATCTATAAAAAATCACGTGTCATATGATTTTCAATTTATTTATATATATATATATATATATATATATATATATATATATATATATATATATATGATAGAACGAGTTGAAGCTGCGTTAATTTCAACTTCTATCACATATTATTTAAAACCACGATGTTGCCCACGTGCATCTTCGATTCGAAGCTTGGCGCCTTATCGCAGCCACCGGATGTCAATGTTTAAACAAGGAGGTTATCGTCCCCCCGTTCGCCCCCATACGCCGACCTCGCCAGATTGAGTTAGGCATATGGGCAGATAAGGCATTGTTCTCCGGCTCGGCTGTGCGTTCCCTCGAAGCTCCCACTCCATTGTCCCCCACGCCAAGGAGATGTCCTTGCTATTTATATGGGAACTTTACCACTAAGATCAGATTGGAGATGCAGATTTTCGTCGCGAAACATCACCACGACCCTCTCTCCCTTTGTGCGCCAAGGGACCTCGACCTCGAGATTCACCGTTACTTGTCCAGAAGGAGGACAATATCCCTGTAGTGACGCCAAGTCCTCAAGGCTTCCCCCTCATTGTTCAGAAAGAGAACAACGTAGAACAGCCATTGTTCTTTTGAGGCCTTCGCCAAGAAATGGTTCTCACCCTTCCCCCTCGTTGTTCAGGAAGAGAACAACGTAGAAGAGGCATTGTTCTTTTGAGCCCTTCGACAAGAAACGGTTCTCACCCTTCGCCCTTGTTGTTCAGAGAAGAACAACATTAGAACAGCCATTGTTCTTGAGCCCGTAAACAAGAGATGGTTCTCACCCCTTCCCTCGTTGTTCAGGAAGAGAACAACGTTAGAACAGCCATTGTTCTTTTGAGTCCTTCGCCAAGAAACGGTTCTCAACCTTCCCCCGTTGTTCAGAGGAGAACAACATTAGAACAGCCATTGTTCTTGAGCCCGTAGACAAGAGACGGTTCTCACCCCCCTCCCTCTATTGTTCGGAAGAGAACAACGTAGAACAGCCATTGTTCTTCCAGCCGTTCGCCGAGAAACGGTTCTCATTCTCAAGACACCACGTCAGGATCCTTTTATTACCCCCTCCTTCGGCTGGAACTCGCCAGCGGACCGAAAATTCCTTCGCGCCACCTTCCACTGCACCACTAGCATAAAGTTACGTAAGCCAAACGTCACCTTTGAGTACTTAAACCCTTTTGTCAATTCTATCCTGTGCTTTAAATGGTTTATCGAACCATCCCATCTCTTTAACTCTATATTTTTTTTACCTTTTTAAATCCTTTAAATTCTTGGATTAGCCCGAGCCCCCACGACCCTTTCCATTCTCTGTTTATGTCAATATTTTCCGTCTTGTGTTTGTTAATAGTTATTATTAATACAACTCTATTTTCTTAATGATAGCAATATTATTATCCTTGAGCTCAGTTCCACTTCTTAAGCATATCGAAGATACATAATATCGGGCGCCAGACATTAACGCACTCTAGAGATAATTAAAGAAGTTCCCTCAACGAATAGTGATATATGGTATATCGTCGGGAGTCATTCTACGACAATATATATATATATATATATATATATATATATATATATATATATTTCAAATTGCTTAGAGACGGGTTTTCTTTATCTAAAGTCAAAGAATAAAGCTAATTTCACATTCACATGTGTTTCCTTATAATCCCCTGAAGAATTTAATAGAATGGCACACACAGCAAAACCCTGGCCTGAATCATACAAAAAATTGTAGAAAACATCGAAGATATGCGACCACTTATAAGCATAATTTGATAAACCCACAGCTATTGATACAAAAACACAAGTTCAAATAACAAATAATTGTTAGAAAAATACGTATATATTCAATACTTTTTCGCTTGTATCTTATTTCTTTATAGATAGTTACACACGTTTGCTGAATTAGCGACCTTTTGGAAGAAATATTTATTTACAAAAAAATTGTTCTAGAAAAATGGTATTATACTTTAAAGATAAAGCTTTGTTATGTGTATATGAGACCCAATGCTAAAAATAATTTGGTTGTTTCAGGTTCTACTCTCTTCGTTTGATTCGCCTCTGAAATCAATGAGGGAGCAAAATGAAGACGTTGGAAATATATTCTACTCCCTGAAGAATGCGAGAAAAGAGATAAATTAATATTTGGTGCGTTATTATTACTAAAAAATAATTGGAAGAATGATTCACTTTCACTATTTCTAAAAATAAAGAAGCGTTTCCGTATGAGAGTCATTATTTTGGATAAATTAGATTTATTCAAACTAAGATAAAACGGTTTGAACGAGGTAACCTTGGAATCTTGAAAGGACGCAATTAGGGAAAAGATAGATAAATAGATAGAGAGAGAGAGGGAGATGTTCCTTACCACTGTATGAGAAATATAGTTGGAAAGCTGCGCCTTAAAAAAAATTTGACAGAGTAACAGAATATCTTTTCTGCTTTCTTTAGGCGACGGTTTAACGACTCGCAAGTTTTGTTTTACCTAAGTTAGGAGAACTCAACGCTTTCCTTTGCTTAGGAAATTGTTCCCATGGAAGACTGAGACTAGGTGAAAGCTAAAGGGAGTAACGGCGGGTAAAGCGATGGGCTGTAATCAGAGTGTAGGTAAAAAGTCAACCAACAAGCAATTTTTTTTATCTACCTGTCTCGCGGTCAAAACAGGAAATTGGGTCAGAAAGGTTTCCTAGTTGCTATATACATACGCGTAAGTTCGTGGGGCTCAAAGGAACAGTGCCCTCATATTTACAATTAATATTTCTGCTAAAGTGCCCTTGCGCAAAATCAGTATTCATACGTTACCATTATTACGATAGAATGTTAATTACAATTCTTTGTCTCCCCTATTTTGAGTAAGCTTCCATCCATTTTATTGTTTCTTCAGATACTATAAGAATGCCGGTAAAATGTTTATAAAAATTGAGGTAAATTGCATTAAATGATGTCTTAGAACGATATTCTTAAATGGTCTAAGATTATGAATAAAAAACTTAAGTTCCCTTGCAACTAGCCGGACAAATCCCTCTTACAAAAGATAAAAATACAGTGCTTTCCTCTTTATGTACCAAACGATTTCTGGAAAACGTGTTCATTTTTTCTTTATTTTTATTCGTTAATAAAAACATTCTATGAACACTTAGAATTTCCGATTCAATGTATCAGATTTTTAGATCTACGCTCCTTTTTTCCGGAACTGCTTCGTTTTTTACATTTTATCTGCACATAACTCTTTTATCCTTCAGAACGATGATCACAGGTGTCTCTCTTAATTGTCTTTTTAGTCCATCAGCTCTGTAAAATTCAAACAGATGCGCAAATTCACATATGTATATAACGTTTAATATGAAAACTTCACCCCCTCGTCAGGAGCCAAAAATTATGTTTGAAGTCATGTTTAACAAATTACGATTATGAAATCGGGTTGATCGTCACTAATGGAAGTTGAGAATTAACTTCCACACATAAGAACCTGAACCCTTCACCTGACCATAAAAACTAAGACATAAATCTTGACTGGAAAACAGTGTAATATAGTTTTCAAGTTTTGCTTGCTTGTTGAGGGGCAGTGAAGAGATGATAAGAGCTACGTACTCTTCCAGTACAGAGTTTAAATTCCACAAATTTTCATTTTCCCAACTTCTCCACCCACCTGAGAAGAGAAAGAAAAGCGTTATAAAACTAATTACCCAGCATTCATAAAAAATGCTGCGAGTAACATTATTGAACTGAGTAGAAATCTATTTTGATCTCTCAATTTCATCTTCTCTCCCATTTCAATTCTAATGGAAGACCATTTTTCGCTATTCTACGTAACTTTACCACAATTTGTTATGAGTGGGTGGGAAAATTGTCCATTATTACTTCTTTCAGCGAAACAGCTTTATGAAGCATTGAAAGTGCCGCTCCTCCGATCTCCATCTCCTGTTTAATACGTTCGCTTGGCATTGCATAAAGGACCCTTCATATTCCGGCTGTCACCTAATAATGGTCTCTTAAAATCAAGTATTTTTCGGTGCAAGGGAGACCTCTACACTTCTATTTTCATAAAATACATTTCTTTCCCTGCTATAATTTATTTAGTTGCCTACCAATCTGTCTGCAGCCTGCTTGCTCCTGCTCTTTTGTCTGCTAGTCTATTATGGTCCATGATTTTCTCCTATCTGCTGCGAGGGGATTGAAATTCATAATTTTTAATGCGCTGTTTTGTACAAACTTCTGCCCTGGAGTATAAATAGCACTTTAATATTCAAATATTAGTGTTTTTATAATTTAGGGGGGAAGATGGGCTTCTATTTTACTAGTATTATCCTCTTTATCAGTCTTTGCTCCTACTCTATCTGTCGTACCCTTATTCTTACCCTTATTAGCCATATAGTTAAACATCTTCTCGGTGTTTGCACTAGTTCTATTTATTTTTTAGGGCTACAACAAATTCACTTCCAATTTGAACTAGGTTAAACTACATCGGCTGTTAATACCTGCCGGAAGGAGTCAAGATTTTGGTGGACTTCACGGTTGCGATAGAAAGCTTGAAAATGAGTACAAGTAGGTGCTATAATCTCTACCAAAGTAATTACTTTATTTAACTACTAATTAATCCTCCTTTTTATTTAGTGATAAGTATTTTAATAAGTTTTTGAAAAGGAATTTTAAGGTGTAAAATTAATTTCTTAAGTATTTCCCCGGCAATTCCTTTCCTAGGGTAATTTTTCCTTTTCATTATGTGTATGACTTCATCTCGTCATGACTGATCGTTTATCAGTATCCTTTCATGGATCAAGCGCTGCCGTTTTATGATATTTAAAGGAGATTTTATCCAAAAAATAATCAGCCTTATACGACCCTTCCAATTCCTTTCAGCCCTTGTTCTCCCTTTATACAAAACAAATAAGTTTAAGGCAAGATATAATGAAAGTTTTACCACTAATTTTACTCTATCATATCGATGGCCTCAAGATATTAAATACCGCATAAATTGAGTCAGTGTTCTCGGCTAGTTAGAAAGTATATACATAGGAAGTAATGACTTATAATTAAGACCAATAACCAAAGCTTTTCGACGCAATCGACCAAAGTTGCTGTGCATTTGTTGCTTGAAGATTCCCATTAAGGAAGGATTAATTGTGGGGCGCGTGGAAAAACGAGGCGAAAGAAAAAGTTTAGGAGGAAAAGGATATGAGCCTGAAAAGGCCACGCTGTGGGCCTACGTTTCGACATAGCAAAACAACTCTTCCTTCAGTTTGCAGAAACGACGAGGGGAAGAAAGGTCGGGACGAGAAGAAGAAACTAAGAAGTAAAGGGGGCGCAATGGAAAAAGAACGGAATTAGAAGGGGACTAGGGAAAAACCGGCGATGTAGGGAGTCGTTATTTCCTCTGTAATTAAATCTTATCAAGGGCTTATGTTCTCCAGAGAAGCACTTTTGAAAGGAAAGCGTGGATTGGCTATTTCACACTTTTAGACGTTCGCTGATTGGCTCGGCGGACGTCCATTCAAAAACTTAATTGCGTGTCTTGGCTGTTTTAATGAGTTTAGTGGTGACGCTAAAAGGAGGGAGAGAGGGAAAACCTTCTCTGACAGTTCCATTAGCCTAATACAAGCTTTTCCTCCAAAACTTTCAGATAGAGCGCGGTCCGAGGATTGAAGAATGCATTAAACTCTCGAGGGAAGAGGCCACTAATGGCGAAATAAGAATGCATTTGCATCCAGAAAGCCCTGATTGAGCTAAAGTAAAAACAAGGATTTTACAAATGTAGTTGGCGAGTTTTACAAATTCAACAACGGAAGATTATAGATGTTGCATAATGTAAAAGAGGAATGCGAGGTGGTGGAAGAGGAGGTGGTCGGTAAATCGGGGGAGGATTTGAGTAGGTAAGAAGAGAAAAGTCGCAGTTTTTCAGAACAATTTTGCATAATATTGATTGGAATCGCCGGAAAATGTACTTAATGTGAATTATTTGCATTATTGCCTCAAATTTATGTTAAAACTTCGATTGAGAATTATTTTCTTTCCCTAATTTATGGCTTAAATATAAAGCCTCTGCTTCGTTCGTGAGGCGGGAAGTGAGAGAATGCTGAATTGCGTGAGAGGGTAAGGGAGGAAGTACTTCACTCCATGAAAGGGTGAGGGAGATAATGCTTCACTGTGTGAAAGAGTAAGGGAGGAAATACATGTATTTACCTACTAATTTGTATCGAAGGGGAAAAGGCATCACTGCGTGAATGAATAAAAGAATACCTTGTGCGTGAGATAGTGAGGAAGATAATATTTTGTTCGTGAGGGAGATAATATTTTGTTCGTGATGGAATGAATGCGTCAGACATGCGTGAAAGGGTGTATATACTCTATTATGTTTCTAAAATGTTGTGCATGGTAAAAAGGTGTGAAAGGTACATAACCCAGTGAGAAAACTGGTTGAAATAGTAAGGGGGGCCTTTTCCCCTCTCTCAGTCTTTATCCCACTCTACTAAGAAGGTAGCTTTCTTGTAAGGGGAGGGAAAAATAAATGAATAAAAATGGCATACATATTTTGTCAATAGATCCTGGTATATTTCAGTGTATGCCGCCTCCACTTTGAACACCCATTTGTGGGTTTCTGTCTCCACGTTCTTTGTTTTGATTCGACTCCAAACTAATGGGGAGGTAAAGGATTCGGAGCGAAATGTGGACGTTGAAAATATGCTCTACTATTTGGAGGATTGAATAAAAGAGAGTGTGTTGTTATTATGGTATTACTAAACAATGAATTGTATTGGTTAATTATCCGAGAACTATCGCTCTTGAATGAGTAAATAAAACTCTGGATCCAGAAAGTTATCGATTGATAATAATTACCTAAAGCAAAGGTGGCCCGAATAATTTAGACAGTGGTTATAATATGCAATGGATGGAGAAATCATTTATTAGCACTGCGCAATCATTTTGTATGAAAATAATTAGATAGAATTGATTTAATGAGAATTAGGATAAAATCACTACACTTTAGTCAAAACTACACGGAAGACGTTACAGTAGGACCTGGCCGATGCTGGGAATGAATGATTTTAAGCGTGGTTAGCTTGAAGTCTCGACGATGCAATGACGGGTAGAGAGACGAGCGTTAACTCTGGATGAAAACTTGCCAGGAAGCCTTGCCTTGATGGATTTGGAGGTCTTCTCTGGGGGATGATTTCAGTGGTCAACTGCCAAAATGGTACACATATGAGATTATGCTCGCACAACTAATTTCATATTGATAAATTTGAATCTGATATTTATTTTGTTCTATCAGACTAGGTTTTATACAAAAATTAATAGGTACAAATTCACTATTCCGTCACTTGTGTCGTGCAACAGATATTTAACCCCAAACAGACCAGCTTGTCTCTTATGTGACTGTGCTTACATGACTAATTTCACATTGTTGAGTATGATTTAGATGTTTTATTCTACTATCAGATCTTCTTTCTTAAACAATCAGAAAAATAGTAAATATGATGACATTAATTGTCTCACTCAAGATAACGATATTAAACACGTCACATATAAGCTCATAAGAAATTGTACCAGAAAGCATAAGTTTAAATCCTTTATAATTAACAAACTATGAAGTTCTAAATGTGTTTCTGAACTTTGCCCTTTCGTTTATACAGCTCGCTCTCTTCTCGTTGCAGCGTCCAGCAATAGTCGCTTATCATGTTAGGACTGAATTGTCCGTGTTATTTGCTCTCCATTATGATGATGTTTTGTTGAAATCTTTTACCGTGTTCTTCAATAAAGTCTGCAAGGTTATTTGGGAAAAAAATCAATGTGAGAGTGTAAAAAATGCAATTTCAAGTAAATCCTTGCTCCCAATGCATTATAATTCTACAGCATAGTTGTAACAATTTCTTTGTAGTTGTCAGCACGATAGTTTGCAAGAAAAAGCTTTGATACATTGACAAATGATTCCCATGAGTTTTCTCCAGTGGGTTCAAGGCCTTGGTGAATTCGCTATCATGAACTAGTATGCGAATCTGTGGTCCATTTAAGACACCTGCATCCACCTTATCTCCGGAAACCATACCACCTAGTTTCTGAAATAAGTATCGAAACCCAGCACAAGATTGATCCATATCCTTGATGAAATTTTAGCTAAATTGAGCTTTAGATGCAGTGGAGGCAAAAATATCTTTTCTGAATCTATAAGAGGATTGTGAACACATTTGAGCCTCCAGGCGCCTCTCTTAATACTGTCAGCTATTCCTTTCTCATATAGTGTTCTGCATCAGCTCTGCTGTCCCACAAACACAAAAGACACATGTGCTTTATGTAGCCACTCTGAAGGCCGAGTAGTAAACAAATGACTTTGAGATCCCCACATATCTTCCACTGGTGTGTCTCATACTCTATATCGGCTAACAAAATATTTATTTTTTATAGCTCACAGCCATCTTTGCTGCATGTGTTATTGGGACAGATGGAAACCGATTGCCATTGTGTAAAAGAACAGCTTTCAGAGTCTTTTCTAGAGTCTATAAATAGCTTCCAATCATCTGACTTGTATGGTTCAGACTTTCAGAATTGTTGCATGCGAGATACTGCGTCCTCACAGTAACAAAGGTTGTTTGCCATCTTGAAAAATGCAGACAGCTCTCTATGTATGTAAAGAACTGTAGTGTTACGCACACCAGCTTTTAGCAGGTTACGCTGGATCCCAGAACTTTGCAGAAGCAAAATTGGGGTACTGCACCTTGCCTCGTGTTTTGATGGTTATTTCCTTAATATTTGTGAGACAGAAGTAGTAGTCACTGCCGTAGTCTTTGGGTTCACGCATTCCTGAGCTTTGCTTACCACACATCCCCTCGCTCAGGTGGTTGAGACAAGACTTACAAGCTATATGAGGCGCCCATTTCTTGCCTTGGTGACCCAAGGGACATTTGAAGTAACTTTTATAGTTCAGTCGAACAGCTTTTGTGATTGGTTTCTTGAGGCTACCAGGAGTGAATGCGCCACATATGTAAAAAAAACCGATCAGCTTCGTTCACGAACTTGCCACGTTCCATGTTTTGTTAAGTTCAAAGTAATTGGAAATTAGGCAGTTGTAGATATGCACTATCATGAATCAGCAATTTGAAACAAACCAAAAAGCACAAATTATGAAAAAATTATTGCATAAGGGGACCTAATGAACAAATAATTTAGTGTATGAATAACATGGCGCACCAAATATATAGATATGCTGGTTCTGGAAAACTGAGCCCGATACAGCTATACGAATGTCATTATTGAATTCAGCACATACAATTACCCTAGAATCAGATTATTTTGATCCAAATCAATGATAATTTCATTTTTTGTTGACCGGTGTTTTTCGTGTCCTTAGTATGAAGATTTAACAACTTTTCCTTATGCGGCTCGTGCGTAGACGAGTTTTGTTTCATTAAGGTTATGGGGAACTCGGCGCTTTCCACTACTTTAGGAAAATGTTCTAAGAATGTCTGAGACTGGCCGGAGAAAGATATTAATTTATTCATACTCTTCCTTAACCACAGTTGGTGAGATTAATAGTACTTCATCTTTCAATCAAAATCGGGAAGAACTTATAACAGGAACCAACAAGGGAATTTAGTGTTCGCTTGTCTTGCGGTGAAAACAGGATACTAGGTTCGAAATTCCTTGCCGGTCGTTCTGGACAAGTGCGTATATATTTCGCAACTAGCTACTCCATCTCAAAGTTCTCACTTTTCTCATCCCTATGAACTGTTCTCTCAACAACTCTTTAATTTATACACATAAATTACCTTAAACGAATTAACATAAAAAAGGACACCTTGACTACATTAATCGAATTTGCCCCGACGAGATACATTCCCAAATGCTAGAAAACAGATAATCAAAACGCAATCACACTTAAGAGCCATATTCCGTCTAACATAGCATAGCCACACATCAAAATCTTCCAAAAAACAATCATCACACGCGAATGTACCTACCACGCCAGGCAAGCAAATTCCCTCTCTATTGTTACTGTAATTCGTAAAACTTTTATTTCCGGAGACTTTATCTACTGTCATTACCACTTCACTCCAATCGCGCTATGGATATAACACTAAATCCATTTTTTCAATTTGTCAAGCCGTGCTTTTCACAACTTCATTCAAAGCTTTTCACAACTTGATTCAAGAGTTAGGAGTAGGTTATCAAGTCAATTCGAGCTATTTAATTAGTTCTCAGCCGTTCAACTCCTGCGCCATTGCTTAATTTCAGAAGGCTGAAAAATTGTTTCACTATCCTATTTGTTGATCACTGTAACATAAAGACAGTGTCTTTAATATCATTGCGTGTGGAGAATCACATTACATAGCCATGCGATTCAGTGAGGCTCTGGGGAAAGGAGCTAACACGAACACTAAAATTTCCTAGTGAAAGAGATAATTTAAGTGCAAAAATAGATTTATAGTCTTTTTATTTGTCTTGTGACATAAGGTTCCCAGCCTTAAAGAACCATTGGTTCGAGATGAGCAGATTTAAGGTCATTATTTGCGAGCATATCATATTTTTTCGCTTTTTTTATAAGGTTGGCGTTGTAATTTACATCTGTGGAAAATAACAACTGTTTTACAGGGATCCAAGGTAAGTGGATGATCTAGAGGTTGTGGAGTGTATTCATTTGCATTATTACTGTCTCAAGAAAAAATTGGGGGTTTTTACATATATTCGTCAAATTTGGATCAGTGTATGCTCATTACATATTCTGTCGATCTCACTCGATGGACTCTTCTGTGGCCTCGATGAAAGATCCCAGGTGACCTAGGAACCGGCGACAGCTCTTCGTCATTATCTTTCGTTTTAGGCCTCTGAAGGCAATGGTATTCCTGACCCTCTGCTCATTCTTCGTGTTGCAGCTGGATTTGTTTATCTCTTCTTAAACTCGCGCCCTACACTAAGACGTCGAGGAGGTCGCAGTTAGATGAGTTGTGAGGTCAAATGTCAAGTTTTATGTGGTCGAAGTAATTCTGCTATTGACCGAAATTCTTCTCGTCGAAGAATAATCAGAGCAGATTTGGCTCCAACGGTTCTTTCAAATTATTGATCAGATATTTGGTTTGCCTGAGTCATTTTTCTTGCATCGCCTTGGACAGAAATTTCCCTATGCTCATCTTGTAAGAAAAGTAGCGAATGTTCTTATGCGCCACCAGCCTGATGAGTTCTTAGTCGACCCTTTTGGGGACCATTGTTGATTATCTCCTGCATTTCAATGACGAATTCCAGCATTCTGATGGCGTCAGATCGTCGACCATAGGTTTTCGTGTCTGATGTTGCCTCGATGTCGAATCCTGTATCTTCTAGATCCTTTTCGACCTTTTCCACCCTTCTCTAACTGGTGGTGAGAAAGTCTGAAGCTTCTTGTTTGTCCTTTCGTCGCGAATCCTAAGGAGAGTTTCTTGCCTCTTCTACAAATTGGAGGGGTCTAAATTTTTCCATAGTCAATTATACTGCAAAAAGTAAGGGAAAAACTGTTATTTTTTTAAGAAGAAAAACAGACAACGAAGGTAAAAAAATAGGCGAAATTTATCAGTTGAAAATTGGGAAGAAATCAGTTTGCACCCTGTAACTGCTATACGATTGAGGAAAATTCCCGTTCGCACGTCTATTAGCCTATGCCAGTTCATGTCAACTACTAGGTAGAAATGGGTTAAAAAGGGATCGAGGATAGCATAAAATTCCACGTCAAAGATCATCATAACCGTAGACTGACTGTCAGCCGTTTCTCACCGAAAGTTGCAATTGAAAAACCATTTGTGTGTTGGAATTGGAGAAATGGAGTTGGTCTATTCTTCTTATTCAAATTCTTAGGCAGAATACTCACGACTAGCCCTGAATTTACCAGGAAATTATCATCAGCGACTGAGTCAATCAATAATAGTCAGCAATCATCTTCCTTTCTCATCAGGCTGCCATCAAGCGATGCAAGGTGGCTAGTTCCCACGAAAACAATAAAGGAATATGGCGCTTTCGAGTGTTCACCTTAAACCTTTGATCGTATTAGTAATGATAATTAAGTTTTCATAGGAGGGATGAGGATCGAAGGCGGTTGGTAGCAAAGGCGGTTGACAGCGTGGGACGCTGATGCCATGAGCTTCTAAAGTTTTTGCGACAGGAGGGATAGTTGTTGCCTCAAAGCCTGTCTCACCTTGCGTGGAAAGACAAGTCTAACAAGGCATCGCAGTAATTTTGCGTTACTTTAATTCGAAGTTTTAGCAACTTATCTGTGTGCGACTCATTTGCCAGTGAGTTTTATTTTACCTAAGTTTAGGGAACTCGACACTTTCCTCTGCCTTGATGAGAAATGTTTTCATGAATATCTGAGAATGAAGGAAGGCGAAACAGTTTAGAGTAATCTCAATCATTCTTCAAAGAGGTCTAGCGAGATTGACAGTAGAATAAGCGCTCAACCAAAATCGAGCTGCACGTAAAAGAGAAAACATCAGGGAATTTCTCATTTGGCTATCTCACGATGAGATTTGGAAATTAGAACGGAAAAGCCTTACAAGTCGCTCTTTGCCTGTGGGTATATATATATGTATATATATATATATATATATATATATATATATATATGCAAATCGGTGGGAGGGTTGGGACAAGAGAAGTTTGACAGGGACCCACAATATATTTTATCCATTGAAATATGAATTGTCTCCACCCACCGGTATCGATCTCGAGATTTTACCACATAGCTCTACTACTATGAGGTCCTACTCAAGGTAAATCCTCATCAAACATGGAATCCGACCCCCTGGTCCCTTTAATCGTGGTAACGAAGCAGAATCGACCAGAATAGGGACTGGGAGCCCATCCGACCACCAACCCCATCCGATGTGGCTTAGCTTCGCTATAGCTGAAAGGGCTATTTACACTGAGCTAGAAAGTAGCCCTGCCAAATAAAAGCAGTTTACGTGATCTAGACAATAAACGAGACGGATTGAATTAAAAAAAGCAAATTAATAGACAAATTGTAAATAGTAGTCACTGTTTCACTTGTTTGGCAATGAATGAATTTATGAATTGAGTGAATGAATGATTGTTTGACTCATTCAAAGCAAAGTTCCATCAAGGGACGAGAAGACGGCGAGGAATGAAATAGAACTGATTCGGTACCTTTGCCTTGGTTACTTTTATTCAAGTTTCGCAATTAATATAACATAACATAATTTCACGTATGACAAAAGCCACAAGGGCCTTTGAACTGTCATTCGCATCTGTCAAAACCCACCCACAAAATGCATCCATAGGATTGTGTCCATATTAGTAACTATAGTAACTCATAGACCAGCTCGAAACAGGCTTCCAGTAACCAAACACTTATACAAATAACCAAACGCGTATACGAATAATCTGTAAATATAAATTAGCAGCCGAGTAACTTATCTTCAACTTTACCAATGAAACACGATATCGTTCAACTTAGAACGAAACACAAAGCCTGAGTCATTAATGTAAAAAATTACCGCCATGTTTGGACACATGGTACAACCATGTGCTGTGGCCTACCACCTTGAGTCTTCAAAACAATTGTAGAAGTTTCCAATGCAGCATAATCTACATTTGCACAGCATGTAGACTTGGTGATAATTCTAGACAATACCTCAACACCATAGGCGAACAAAAGGTTGGTCATTCCCAGCTCTTTGAAACTAAAATCATTGAGCCAAACTGTTACCAAACTAGCCGCTAAGGTATTCAATCCTAAACAACCAGCATACAACAAATCCCCTACCATCTAATACACTCCACCTCCGTCCCACAGAGATTAAACAATATATTTATGAGGGAGCCATAGAAATTAAGGAGAGGGGAAAACGAGCCAGGTCCGTGGTTTTTAGGGGAAGATCCTTAAATGGTCAAAATGAAGTTTAAAGAAATTGGGGAACCCTTACTAGACCCAGAAAAAAATGATAGATCTGATTAATACCGTCCCAGTTAATGAAAATCTAATATGGGGGGGGGGGATATCACTAATGACTGGACAAGTAGGGAATTAGTAAATACTGCTAAGACCCTAAGGAATCAAGTTTTTACATTACTGTATACATTAAAAAGGACCTTACCTATATAAAGAGAAACTACTGTTGGAGACGAACCTCTAACTACCATGACTACAGTCCCATCAAATACACCAGAATATGGTTCAGCTAGAGGCCTACCTCCAGAAAGGGATGCCCAACAGCCTCCATAAAACTAAAAGGTTCTACTTCCTCTCTATTCACTACCATGAAATATGCCCTAGCCAATGTAAATAGTATCTCTGGTAAAATTCCCCTAATAATTAAGCTGTCCTGATCATGAAATACTTTGTATAACAGAATCATGGCTGACCCCACTCAACACTACCCATATAGTACACATTCCTGGTTCCACCTTGTTTAGAAATTACTCACCTTCAGGAGACCCCGAACATGGTATCTGCATTTGTACTAAAGACTCTTTCAAGGCAACACCACTAGACACTCCCAACATTTAAAAATACACTCACCCAACTATAACCTTCATATACTTTTAGTCTATCACCCCCATCATACACCCAAATTGAAGATTACGACCCACATTTTTTTTAGCAGCCTTCAGACTAGGTAAAGAACTGTTATTACTAGGGGACTTCAATCTCTCAACTATAAAATGGACTGAGTCTGACCTAACTATCCGAGTATCTAGACATGACAAAAACTTTCTAAGCCTAGCACAATGGGTTAGGAACGCACCAATGTTAGATCGGACAATATTCTTTACTCATTCTCACCCTCGAAAATGACAGAATACCTGAACTTTGTACACACGCCTCTCTCCCACATTGTGATAATGCCATCATAAGATTCGACTATCTATGCCAAGAGTGGAGCCCAGCCCCTCCTCGCATCAACAACATTCCCGGCAAAAACTTGGTCAGAGGGAATTACACAACCACCTGCAAGATATCAACTGGTTTATTGAATTCCTTGGCTGTGACACAGACTTCTGTTAATTCATCAATACAACACTTTTTGACCTTGTAGCTCACTTCAATTCTGACAAAAGTCAACCCGCAAGACCCACATGGTTGAAGAAAATTTTGAAAACAGTCGCCAAACTAAGAACTATTCTTTGGACAACGAGGCACAATGATACGAAAACGAGACTTAGGCGAAGTTCGCCACAAGCCCAAGTATCATTATTCAACTTTGTCACCATCAACAATTTACTAAAAACAGCACTTTTATCAGCAGTCTTCCTACGAAAACCAAATAATTAAAAACTGACAAAAGAACCCCTAGTTACTATTCAACTATATACTGATATTAGACCAATCCTTGACTTCACCTCTCCTTTCTGAAACCTTGGCTACCGAATTGACACAAGACTATTTGAATCTGTACAAAGGAGGAGGACAAAAAAGATAACTGGTCTTGTTGACAGACCATACCGCGAACAACTAGACCAACTTAACCTCCATTCAATGCAAGGATGTCTTCTCAGACGTGACCTCTTTTACACATGATATTCAATAGTCTATCCCCTATCACACTCACAGATCTCTTTATGGTAACTCTACATACAGGTACCCGAGGCCATTGTCATAAAATCCTTGTTTAACACTAAGCCTGGTTCTTATGTTCCTTTATCCATTCATAATTTATTTATCTTCTAATTACTACCTAGTTATCATCTTATTATAATTTTATATCATGTAGTGATAATTTTTCTAGCATTTATTCATAAACAATTTATTCACTTATCTTTTGATACTTTTTTATAACACACTTATCGTCTTTTTATCGAGTAATATTCATCTTTTATCCTCTCTTGCCCTCTCCAATTATCCCTCCATTAAGGAATATTGAATTGTTGGTTAATGAAAATTTATCTTTTTCATTGACCACATTGCCATCTCTTTGATTATTACTAACAAAGGTGAATAAAGATGTTTACCTTGATAAGCGAGTGAGTCAACAAACGTAATATTTCGTTAAATCTCTAAAATGCATCAATAGTGTTGTGTAGCCATAAATGCCTGGAACGAAATGACCCATTGCTATGATGACCATGCTGACGTCAGAGAGAGTCAACAAACATAATTTCTGCGGCTAATTGCTAAAATACATCAGCAATCTTTTGACCCCTAAATTCTTAGACATTCTTTCTATTAGCGCTAATATAGGGACAGATTTGGGTTAAGACACTTGCTCTGATATTTCGAACCCCTTTGAAATGTATCGCTGTCACACGTATGCATTACATTACAACCCTCTCTCAACATTCCAGTTCTTCTTTTTCACTTACGCTATATTTCTTGCTCCTCTTTCTTATTTCTCGTTCTAAAAATATCGTGCAAATACCCAACAAAAATAAAATCAGACTTTCGCTATTGAAAACTTATCAAATATTTATGCTGCCCATGATGCTATAGTGTTTAATGAGTTAAATAAGCTAGACTATATTACGAAAATCTGCGCCGAGGTACTGCTCTAAGATATATTAATAAAATGAAGACCTTTAAGTCTCCTGGTCCTGATGAAATACCCCCACGACATTTAAAGGAATTAAAGGACGAAATTGCTTGTTCACTATGAGTTATTTTGAACAAATCCATCAATCGAGGTGTGGTTTCAGATATTTCAAACTTGCAAATGGCACACCGATCTTTAAAAGCGAAGAAAAAACAGACTCGCCAACTATAGACCTATTAATTTGACATCAGTTATTGTTAAATTCTTAGAATTAATCATATCAGATAAATTAGTCGAACACCTAGAAAATTAGCGCTTATTAAGCAGCAATTCACATGGTTTTAAAAACCGTCGCTTTTGTTTAACAAATCTGCTAGTTTTGCTCAAGACGTTACCACTAATATGATCATTTTAAAGATGTCGACGTAATTTCTCCGAACTTTAAAAGAGCTTTTGACTCAGTGTCGCAAGCACAACTTCTGAAAAAAAGTTAAAGTACATGAAAATATAGGCAAACTCTTAGATTTGACTGGAAATGGGAATATAAATTCTAAACAGAGTTGTTGATGGAGAATCGTCCGAGTGGGTGCCTGTTACTCTTTATAACTTTTCATAAATGATCTGAAATATATTTGTTGAGCAAAGAAAAGGCATAAATCAAACACTAAAGTAGACAGGGAAGACAGATAACATGATTTGAATACAATATTTAATTTTCGGACACATGGTATCTTCCGTTTAAATTGACCAAGTGTAAGGTAATACACATTAGCTCCAACAATAGTCAGTATAAATATGGTCTTGGCGGTCACGAATTAGAGAGCGTGACAGAGGAGCGCTATCTTGGGGTTCTAGTCTCGAGGGACTTGAAATGCTGAAAGCATTGTGCCCAAGTATAAAAACAAGAAAATCGAACGCTTGTGCTTCATTGCCCTTAATTTTCAATATAAAAGTAGAGACATTATCGTTCCATTAGCAGTCTGAAAGTGGGGATGGATCCTCCTCTTCTGACAACGACGAGGGCCCCTGCCCCCGGACACGAGCTACGAAGAGCAGGTCCAAATCCCTAAGTCCACCTCCGAAGAAGGAAAACACTGAGCACAGTAAAAAGCCCAGCCAACCACCAAGAAGAAAAAGAAGAATAAGGAGGAGCATAGGTAAAAACAAGTCACCATGTTTACGGGACGCACTGAAGATACTTAAAATTAATACCAACGGCTGAGCGACGAAAAGAACTCTTTACGGAAATGTATTCAGAGAGATTGATGCAGACATCATCTTAATTTCGGAACACGGGATCGGCAGGCGTAGTTCAGAAAAGAAAATCTGGAACTACGATGTGTTGATAACGAACTATTCATAGGAGCGGTTTGACGGTGCCGCTATTGCAATAAGGAAAGGGATTAAATACGAGGGGGAGTCAAAAAGTTCTCAGATAAATGGCATAAAATTTTTATTTGTAATAATACTGTAATCATTTTTCTACATAAGCTCCATTAACATCTATACACTTTCTTAATCTATGAATCCAACGGTAAAGACCATCTTTGTAGAATTCACGGGGTTGTCTCTGGCACCAAGTAATGACCTGCTTTTTTGCTTCATCTAATGATTGAAACCGGGTTCCTTTTAGGTGTCCCTTTAAATTTGGAAACAGAAAAAAGTCAGAGGGTGCTAAATCAGGGCTATAAGGGGGATGAGCAAGAGTTTCCCATCGAAATTCCCGTAGCTGAGATCTCACAGCTTTGGACGAATGTGCAGGGGCATTGTCATGGTGGAACAAGATTTGCTTGTGGAGCTTTCCTCGTCGTTTTTTGGCTATTGAAGTTTTCAGCTTCCTTAAAACTCCTTCGTAATAGCTGGATGTAACAGTTTTTTGTCCTTCTAAGAAGTCTATTAAAATAATTCCCTCCGAATCCCAAAAAACTGTAGCCATTATCTTCTTAACGGACCTCTCTGTCTTGAACTTGATAGGCCCTGCTGCCCCCCTTGGGTGCCACTCTTTTGATTGATTTTTACTTTCAGGATCAAACTGATACACCCAAGTTTCATCTCCCGTTACGAGGCGCTCAAAAAAACTATCCTCGTTTGCTTCAATCTTGGTCAAAATAGCCAAAGAAAGGTTGGCCCTATGATTCAGCTGGTCTTCTCGCAACGCTTTTGGGACCCAACGTGCTGAAAGCTTGCTCAGGCCAAGATTTTCAGTTAGAATTCCAAATGCTGAGCCATGAGAGATTTCACATGCATTGGCAACTTCATCAATAGTAATACGGCGATCTTTATCCACTAGATTCCTCACAAGCTCGACATTTTCTGGGTTAATGGAGGTGGAGGGTCTCCCTTCACGTGGATCATCTTCAACTTCTTCTCTGCCCCCCTTGAAGCGCTTAATCCAGTCGTAAACTACCGCTCTACATGGCGAAGAGTCACCATAAACCTGTTGTAGAGCGTCAATAATCTTAACAGGCTTCCAATCAAGTTTAGTCAGGAATTTAATGTTCGCTCTTATCTCAAAACTTGCCATTTTATGGGTTCAAAAAAGTAACCTTTTTGAAGCACATCTAATACAAAGAGTCTCGACAAATTGAATGACGAATTTTGTAGGAATTGTTCAGAAAACATGAAAGTCGTGTTTGACCCTGTATTTACTTGTACAAAATCGAACATTTCAATAATCTGGCATTTGTCTGAGAACTTTTTGACTCACCTACGTATAAGCAAATAAGAAATCTAGAAAAATCCTACCTCGCGATTGAGGACAAACTCGACATAGGAAAGTTAGTAATTGCTACCGGATATCAACTGCCAAGGAGAGACGTGTTACCGATTCACACTCTCACTGGCCTATTTGAAAGAAGAGCCCCCACTATATTAATAGGGGATCTAAACGCCAGATTCAGAGACTCCGGTTACAGGACCTACAACGGTATAGGAAGAAATCTGGACAGAAATATTGCTCAGCGAATAGGCCCCGACTTCCCCACCTTTGTCAGAGCAGGAATTGCCACAAAACCAGACATCTGTCTGGTGAATCGTCAGCTGCCGTTCAATTACTACATGTAAGCAGTCAAGGTACCATGTAGTGACCATATAGGAATCCTACACACCATCAACAGAAACCCTATACAAGTTCCAGCTGTAGTCAGAAAGAACTCTAGAAGAGCAGACTGGAGACGCTACGTGCTTTCTCGAGGAGATTTACGAGGCACTTGATGACCTCAATAACCATCTCATCAACCCAGATAGGGTTTGTATCCATAAATTTCGAGTATAAGACCATCTCTGCCTAGAGATGGACCGAATACATGAAGGATTTATACCGTGAGCTGAAATTATTGTATGAAATCAACACTAGGAATGCATCAGTTCACTCAATGGAACGAGGTAAAGAAATAAAAGAAGAACTCAACCAGCTGATCCTCAAACAACAATAGAGACGATGGGATAATGCGATCTCAAAGGATCGACTGGGAAGAAGAAGATCGAGTTACAAAGGGAAGATGGGAACATCGAAACGGAAGAAGGAAGAATTGAAGAGATATTCCGAAGTTATTGGGAAAAAATATTCAGTATAACTGAGGAGGAAAACGAAGACAATAAGAGAGTTAAAACTAACATTATAAACGAGCTTAACGAACAAATACACAAGACGTACCCTCACCACCAGATTAAAAGACAGCGCAATGGAGACGCATAGATTACCAAAGAAGAACTACTCGGCGCGCTCCGCTCATTCCGATAAAAAGCCCCAGGACAATCCGGGCTTACAAAGTTAAACTTTGAAAAGGCACTAGACAATGTCTTTGAAGGTATGAAAATGATATATAACGCCTGTCTGAACACAGAATGCTTTCCAAATGCTCATAAAACAGCTAAGATGATTTTCTTGCCTAAACACGAAAAGGACCCAACGTTGAAGAAGAGCTACCGGCCAATTTCACTTCTAGAATTTGGCGGGAAGCTCTTCGAGATGATCCTCAACCAAAGACTGGTGCCTCACCTGGACGAGAACTCCCTCTTCAACCCACATTAATTCGCTTTAGGAGGAAGCGAATAACGGAGATGGCGATTAATGTCATCACAGAAATGCTAGCCCAAGCAAAACGGGAAAGAAGTTACGTGGACATTGTTTGTCGGAATGTATCAAAAACGTTTGATAAGGTGTGACAATGTAGAATGCAATACAAGATCTTACGACTGTGCCTAAGTGAAAACTTAGAAAGAACTCTTTGACTATGTCATGAAGAGAGAGGCGTGCATCAATATTTAGGGTGCACGGACGGACTAAAGTATCCGCTCATTCCGGGCCTCCCGCACGGGGGGAAGGTGCATGTCCCCCACTCTCTACTTGATATACACCGCTGAAGTCCCAGCTCCCGTAAGCCCCACTTGCCTCAACATTCAATTCGCCAATGATTTTACCCAGTAATCACTTGTCCATGGAGGAATGCGCCTTGTCAAGCTCACATGACAGCAGCAGAATTGAAAACCTAAACACCGAGTCCTGGTGGAAGATCCGCACCAACCAGGAAAAGTTCAAAAGTAGTCCCCATAAATAAGCAGGAGACTAACTACTTCACGACGTCAGGGTGGGGGGATAGACGTTATCTCTACACCACGGAGTGCAATCTACTCGGAATGAAGATTACTTCAACTGGGTACAGGAAGCACGTCCAAGAGAGAATCACCAAGGTCACTCCTGCAGTTAAAACTCTATACATGTTAAGATCTTCGTGAAAGCAATAAGAAAAAGATCTACAATGCACTTGTAAGATCGACGCTGTTATACCCTGCTTCCGCCCTCTCATGTATCTCAAAAACACAAAAGAGGAAACTACAAGTAGTGCAGAATAAATGTCTGTACCTAATTACAGGTACATACAGGCGAGATAGAAGACTCTAGGAAGAGCTGCACTGGGAGGCGGGGATAAGTCCCATTAACGTTGTCATAGAAGAACGTTCAAGGAATATGCAGGAAACGGTTAATCGACAATTGGACGCTGATATTGTCTAAATGATTAACCAGAACAGAAGAGGCATAAGTCGCGCCAGATTTTCGAGCTCCGTTGTGCTTTTAGTTGACGGAGCAGGAGTGCCGTTCCACACATGAAAATAAGAATGTTTTTACTCAGACTAAAGAAAGCGACCACGAAAAAGATTACCCAATTATGAGACCTCACAATGTGATTAAAAACATTTATTACCACAACAGGAAATGCGCATATCATACCCAAGAACATTAATGTTTTTTGAAGACAAATGGCTTGAACGCCATATCATATAAACTAGCTCAAACAAATAACAAAGGAACCACAAGACAAAAAATATTTAAAAGCGATAGGCCTGATCACCAGACTCTTAGTATCTCTTTGCGCCCTACCACACTTCTTTCTCTTTTTTCTACTTGTCTATTTTCCGCTATCTGTCCCCACACCCTTTCTTTATCCCCTACCCACACCTACACTCTTACATCAAATAGTAATTGTCCATTAGACTGCTCATTCAGAAATGTGAAAATTAAGCTAACTCGGAAGAAACTTGCTACCCGGTAAAGGTGGTATTCGCAAGGACAAGCCAGTCGAAAAACGTAATTTTCTTCACTTTTCCTACGGGGAATTTTTAATAAGGAAAGATAAGTACAAGTTGCATATAGGAAACTTTATGTCGGCCTAAATCTCCCACCCCCACCCACTGCCTATCACCTAGCCTCGTTCCAACTATCTCGTTCTCTGTGATAGACATAATTGGGGGCTCCAAGTAAAGCAGGTTTGAGGATTAGCTACCTGTGGAACTCGTCGTCAGAGGCACCTATACAAGGAGCAGGACTGCAACTTCCAGGGAGGGCTCCCCCCTATCCCCTGGGAAGCAACACCCGTCTCTATGTATGACAGGACGCAGTTATGATACCCAAACCCTCAAAAGTCGCCCTTCCCCCCCCCCGGTCATAACCAGCAAAAGGTATACCACACATCATATTCGAAAGGACCCTGCCTACCACGAGTTCCCTCACCATTTTTAATCTTTTCCATTTGGCAGTTCAAGTTCATGGATGCATAATTGTGACGAAGATGGAGCCAACCAAACCTCAAGTGCAAGAAGAATAACGCTTGAAGAAAGGGAGCACGAATCATTACATCTCGAAGCAAAACAACTAAGACCAGCGAATAGAAATAACAAGAAGACCACTGCCCTGAAGGGTCACCGTCCCGAAGAGATGGACCAGGAAAAAACAACCAGAATCCCGCTTCGTGCTATAAACAAATAAACCAAGCCCAGCAGGAAAGGTTTTCGAGGTTGTATACGGAAAACTAAGCATCACTATAGTAAGACTGCTGGATGTGGCCTCAGGATATGTCGCTATATACGAAAAGGAGAAAGACATTGAGGTCATCACCAAAGAGGAGGCAGTTTAGGTCCTCCGTGGAATCGGACTACAGACCGCCATACCACCACAGATCCTGGCCCATAGGAGCGTGGAATGCCGGCGACCTGACCCATGGATCAGGCATCACACAAATAAAGAAATCAAGGAGAAAATTCAACTTCGAAAACCTGGGCCAAGGTAGTCGAAGTAATCACAGAAGGGAGAAGAGCGACTACTCGCACGTTTTCAAATTAGTCGCGCTGAGACCACAATGGCCCAGAATGCAAAAGAACAAGGTCTACCAATGTTCACCACCAAAATCAGCGGCGATCAAATTGAAAGAGAGGAGTTCACTCCGGTTCAATTTTGCTTCAGATGCTACAGAATAAAACAAAATCAAAATACAACCAAAGACTGCAAAGAGCCACTGGAAACGTGTTCCAAATGTAGCGAAATCGGGCACCATTGAAAAGAGTGCAAATCAACTTCGAAAAGTGCATAAACTGCGGTCACGGCCATAGGTCAATGGTCATGGCATGCCCCATTAAGAAAGAAATCATCTCGAAGAAAAAACAGGGACAAAGACAAGAATTAACACGCAGGCTTAACACCACCTATGCTCAAGTAATACAGGATGTGTGCACCGAAAACGACAAGAAAAGATGTACTTAAGAATAGTGTCGTAGAATTCCCCTACTTTTTGTTATATTCTAAGAGTGCTAAGAGTGTCTAATATATTGATATTATAAGAATATCTTAACGAACAAACCCGTTACGAAACACGTAAGGATATATATAGGAGAAACGAACATTAATCCCAAAATAAACTTATATTTTATCTTTATCAATTGAATACATAACATTTATACATTAACTACAGCAATACTCTGAATATTATCCTAAACAAGAATTAATTAAATTAGTTTACCCACAAAAATTGGTTAACGTTTTCTCTACACACAACAATAATATAAGAATTAGGCTTACGGACTCATCTGGAGTTGAAAGGGCCTCAGAAATGTTATTTACTCTCGACGCGTGCCGCCGGCCAGATGTAGATGAGCGAGATCACACGGTTGTTTTGGCGAGGGTGGCAGCTGGGGGGGTTTACACGTTCTTCCGGGGGGGGGGGTTCTTCAATGACGAGAACAAATACGGTGTACGGTGCTTTATGCAACACCTAGGCAGTCGTGGTCTCTCTGGCGAGAGTGAGTCGAACTTGGTTCTTAAATCAAGTTAACTTGGAGTGCGGTGTGATCACCGAGTAACGAGCTGAAGGAGGAGCTTTTCTCCTTCGTTACTTATTTCCTTATGGACGAGGACTGAACTCGCAAAGGGTCTTCTTCAAGGGCGAGGATAACGGAGGGGGGTTTCTCTGGCGAGAATAAGTTACTTAACGTTCGGTTTGATAACCGAGAACTAGCTCGAGGATGAGCTTTTTTTTAGTTCCAGTCTTCTTCAAGGGCGAGTATAACCGAGGGGGATTTCTCTGGCGAGAATAATTTGAACTTGCTTCCTTACCAAGTTAACTTCAGAGTTCGGTGTGCCACCGAAAAACGGGCTCGAGAAGGAGCCTTTTCCTTCTTCTTTTCTTAATTCCTCAAGGACGAGAAATACCCCTGGTGTTTAAGGTGCACCAGGATATGAGGAGTCTCTCTGGCGAGAGTAAGTTGAACTTACCAAAGTTAACTTATCGTTTGGTTTGATAACCAGGGACTTAGCTCGAGGATGAGCTTCTTTTTAACCCCTCAAGGTAGGTAGCCCTGCCTCTCTTGCAGGGTACTTCTTGGTCTAGCGAGCCAAGTACACTACCTCTCCAGTCTCGGTAGTTCAGTTTGATCCGAAGACTTCGTCACCTAGAGACTGACGTATACTACCACCATTTTCCTCAGAGTTCCTCATTTATACCTCGTCACCCCACTGGGAGAGTGGTAAGGGGAGGAGGGGCTTGAGGACGGCCCCAGGAGAGCTCTTTTTCCAAACGGTTTTTCACACGAAGTCAAACATCGGCTCCTCGTTAGCCTTCGAGATTGGGAGAAACCCGTCTCCAATTTCTCATTTGACGTGAAACTGGATCTCACTCTCCTGGGGGAGATCTTACATTTTGACCTTTAGGGTCTGTGATAGAACGGGTTGAGGCAGCGTTAGTTTCAACTCCTATCACATATTATTTAAAACCACGATGCTCCCACGGGCATCTTCGCTTCGAAGCTTGGCGTCTTATCACAGCCACTGGATGTCAATGTTTAAACAAGGAGGTTATCGTCCCCCCGTTCGCCCCCATACGCCGACCTCGCCAGATTGAGTTAGGCTTATGGGCAGATAAGGCATTGTTCCCAGCCTCGGCTGTGCATTCCCTCGAAGTTCCCAGTCCATTGTCCCCCACGCCAAGGGAGTGTCTCGACTATTTAGATGGAAACTTTACCACTAAGATCATATTGAAGATCCAGATTTTCGTCGAGAAACATCACCACGACCCTCTCTCACTTTGTGCGCCAAGGGACCTCGACCTCGAGATTCACCATCACTTGTCTAGAAGGAGGACAATATCCCTTGAGTGCCAAAGGTTCGAGCCTTTCGTGACGCCAAGTCCTCAAGGCTTCCCCCTCGTTGTTCAGATAGAGAACAACGTTAGAACAGCCATTGTTCTTTTGAGGCCTTCGCCAAGAAACGGTTCTTACCCTTCCCCCTTGTTGTTCAGAGGAGAACAACATTAGAACAGCCATTGTTCTTGTGCCCGTAGACAAGAGACGGTTCTCACCCCCCCTTGTTGTTCAGAGGAGAACAACGTAGAACAGCCATTGTTCTTTTCAATCCGTTCGCCAAGAAACGGTTCTCACCCTTCCCCCTTGTTGTTCAAGGAAGAGAACAACATTAGAACAGCCATTGTTCTTGAGCCCGTAGACAAGAGACGGTTCTCCCCCCCTGTTGTTCGGAAGAGAACAACGTAGAACAGCCATTGTTCTTCAAGCCGTTCGTCGAGAAACGGTTCTCATTCTCAAGACACCACGTCAGGATCCTTTTATTCCCCCCTCCTTCGCCTGGAACTCGCCAGCGGACCGAAAATTCCTTCACGTCGCCTTCCACTGCACCACTCGTATAAAGTTACGTAAGCCAAACGTCCCCTTTGAGTACTTAACCCTTTTGTCAATTCTATCCTGTTCTTTAAATGGTTGAGCGAACCATCCCATTTCTTAACTCTATATTTGTTTTACCTTTTTAAATCCTTTAATACTCAGATTAGCCTGAGCCCCCACGACCCTTTCCATTCTCTGTTTATGTCAATATTTTCCGACTTGTGTTTGTTGATAGTTATTATTAATAAAACTCTATTTTCTTAATGATAGCAATATTATTATCCTTGAGCTCAGTTCCACTTCTTAAGCATATCGAAGATACATAATATCGCCCCGCCAGACATTAACGCACTCTTAAAGATAATTAACGAAGTTTCCTCAACGAATAGTTATATATGGTATATCGTCGGGAGTCCATTCTACGACATATATATATATATATATATATATATATATATATATATATATACTATTTAAATTTGGTATCAGGTGTGTAAGGTTTAACGCTATATCTTTGCAAACACTGGTCTCAGTCGAGTAAAGCATAGTGTTATTCGTTACAATAATAGAGTATAGTAGTTCCCTTTTGTTTTAACGATTGCTGTCCCCTTTTTTTAAAACTTAAGAAGCTGGAGTAGCTCAAGGAACTGTTATAATAATTTGTTGTGTTATTTTGTGATTTTAGTCAGTGGTTATTTAGATCGAGAAACCAAGTACGAATATGTCAGTGCCCATATTTAGGTAGGCTAATTTCTCTAGAAGGCATAATTCTTATTGCGAGGAATTTTAGTTGGTTGACTAGTGCGCCACTAAGTGCAAAGATGACTCAGTTCGAAATCTTTAAAGCGCAAGGAGAATCCTTGGGACTTTCCGGAAAAGAACTAATTGAGTACGTTCAAGATGAGCAAAGAAAAGAGCGTGAAGAAAAAGAAAAAGAAAGAGGAAGAGAAATCCAACGAGAAGAACAAGAAAGAGAGAGAGAAATACAACGAGAAGAACGAGAGAGAGAAATACAACGAGAAAAACGAGAAAGAGAAATCCAATGAGAAGAAAGAGAAATCCAACGAGAAGAAAGAGAAAGAGAGGAACGGATAAGACAAGCTGAGCTTCACCATCAGATTGAATTAGCTCGTGTTGAAGCAGAGATACAGTCCGCCAGTTCCCGTTCCGAAGACCCCCCCCCCCCAATCTCTCACTAAAGCTCCCCAATTTCAAGGATGGAAAGGATTTCGGAGCATTTTAAGCCCACTTCGAAAAGATCCTCGAAATCAATAACATGGATCTGGAGGCTGAAGGTGTAGCCAGATTACTTCCCCCGTTAAATTGTAAATTGCGCGAAATTTTTATATCTTTACCATCTGAGTGTACAATTAACTACAGCACCTTTAAAGCTGAGTTATTGGCCGCTCATAATATGACTCCCGATTTCTACCGCCAAGAATTTCGAGGAGGTCGTATTAAACCCGGACAGACGTTCCGTCAATTCGGATACATTCTTCAGAGGAATTTTAAATTTTGGTTAGAATCCTCAAAGGTTGATCCGAACTACGAGTCCTTAACAGACTTCGTGTTGCGAGATCAATTTTTGGCGTCTCTCCCGACGGAGATCCGCGCGTTCGTCAAGGATCGTCGGTGCCAGTCCTTTAAAGAATGTACCAAAGAAGCGGATGTCTATGCCGCCAGCCATAATTTATACCCAAAGGAGAATCGAACTTCTCACCAACCCACAAACCAGGAAAGAAGGAAGGATTTGCGCCCCTTCACAGCAAAGCTGACAAAGTTTCCGGGTCCCGTACAACCCCAAAACTTCTTTCCTCGAAACCAACAACGGGACTCCAAACCTCCCGTTAAGATTTCTCCTCCATCTCTCTTCCCGAAGCGACCAATTATATGCTTCACCTGTGGTGTAGAAAACCACATGAGCTGGAATTGCCCCCAAAATTCTAGGCTTAAAAGCGGACCAGCCCACCAAGTTCACCAGATTAATGCCACCCCGGCTCCCCCGGTGGTGCAGACCCAAGCAGCAACTTCTCCCCCTCCGTCAGGCCACCAGGTAAATTTTATTTTTGATAAAAGTTCACCAGGAACTTTCAAATTTGAGGAGGGCAGCGTAAACGGCTGCCGAGTATCGACTCTCGTCAGGGACACAGGATGTACGTGTTTCATCGTGTCCGACGAACTCCTCCCCCTAGTGGACCCTAACCACGAAAAATTTGCGGTGGTACATGACTACCTTGGGCGGGCGAACCGATTCCCCGTTGTTAGATGTTACCTGCAGTGTCAATATTATGATGGCTGGGCTGAAGTCATTTCAGCACCCAAAAAAATTTGGTCTGTACTTATAGGACAGAGCCCTCAAGTAAGCTCCGACCCTGTGTCCCAGGCCGCCCTTACTCGAGGTCGAGCTAAGAAGGAAGCCCAGGAGTCCGCCCCCCTCAGAACCCCGATACCGTCCGAATTCTCGGAGATCCTTAACCAGGACTTTAGGACGGCACAAAAGGAGTGTGAAGCACTAACACCTTTATGGGATAAGGCCCAAAAACAGGACACGGAGACTGTCCGTGGACCTAAAGTCATCCGGTACCTGGAGGAAGGTGGCTTACTTTATCGATCCGCCGAGGACAGTAATAACGCTGTTACTACTGTCCTATGCCTTCCACGATCCCATGTCCCTATAGTGCTCAAAGTGGCTCATGACAGCATTTTTCCCGGTCATTTTAGTCACACTAAAACGGGCCAGTGCATTTTTAAATATTTTTATTGGCCGGGTGCTGCAGCTGATATCTTAAAGCACTGTCGATCGTGCGATGTGTGTCAGAAGACGTCCGCTAAGGGGCGGGTCAAATCTTCTCCCTTACAAAGGGGACCAGTCATTACTGAACCCTTCTCCAGAGTGGCCATCGACCTGGTTGGCCCTATCCACCCCCCTTCGAGCAAAGGGCACAGCTACATTTTCACCTTGGTAGACTTTGCTACCCGTTTTCCCGAGGCTGTCCCCTTTCGCCGAATCGACAGTATTTCTTGCGCCGAGGCCCTCATTTCCATCTTTTCAAGGGTAGGCGTCCCCAAGGAAATACTCTCCGATAGAGGCCGACAATTCACCTCTGAGTTGATGGAGTACGTAGGGAAGCTGCTCATAGGAAAGCCCCTTTTTACCACCCCCTTCCGGCCACAGACAAACGGGATGTGCGAGAAATTAAATGGAAATTTAAAATCCATTATTAAGAAGATCTGTGCCGAGCAGCCCCGCGAATGGCACCGATATCTCCCGGTCGCCCTATTCGCCTATCGGGAAATTCCCCACCGTACATTAGGCTTCGCCCCGTTCGAGCTCCTTTATGGACGCAATGTACGCGGGCCACTCAGTATTTTAAAAGAGTTGTTAATCAAGCCCCAACTGGATCAAAAACTCCAGTCATCTTACGCCTATGTCTTGGACCTACGCCAGAGGCTCGAGAAATGCGCAAACATCGCCTATAAAAATGCCGATGTCAATTTGGAGAAATACAAAACCTATTTTCATGTCAGGTCCGAAGATCGTAAATTTAAGCCCGGTGATGAAGTACTCCTGCTCCTTCCCACAGCCAGTAATAAATTACTGAGCCAATGGAAAGGTCTGTACTCGGTCCGCGAGGCACGAGGACCGGTAGATTACCTCATTGGTACCCCAGCAGGCGATAAGCTCTATCAGGTCAACTTATTGAAAAAGTACCACCGACGTGCCCATGGAGATACCTTCGTAGCACTGGACGAAGCATCGGCGCTCGAAGAGGATTACCCCGCGGAGTCCCTTAATGTAATCCAGACAGTGTGCATACAACCTGATGCCGATTCCCCTCTTCCTTCCCTACCAGGCGAGCCTCTTGAACCCTTTGACCTGGATATCGACGCGCAGCTGACACCACATCAAAAGAGTCAGCTACAAGATCTATTATGTCAGTTCGACGACGTTATTTCGGAGAAGCCTGGGTGCGCTACTAGTTTCGAGCATGACATCAAATTAACAACCTTAGAACCCGTCCGTTCAAAACCCTATCCCATGCCGATTCATTTACGCCAAGCTTTTAACGCCGAAGTTGATAATTTAATTAGTTTAGACATCATAGAACCGTTCACCTTTAGTTACTGTTTCCCAATCGTCATGGTCAAGAAACCTGATGGCTCTTATCGGATGTGCATCTACTTCCGGAAGTTAAATTCGGTAACTGTGTTCGACGCCGAGCCCATCCCGTTGGTAGACCAAAACCTCCACCTTTTCGCAAACGCCAAGTTCATCTCAGAACTCTATCTGTGCAAGGCGTATTATCAAATCCCCCTCCGGCCCGAGGTGAAAGCGTATACCGCCTTTGCAACGGAGAAAGGCCTTATGCAATTCAAGTGCCTTTCTTTTGGCCTCGTCACTGCTTGTAGCAACTATAACCGTCTCATGAGAAGGTTGTTAGATGGACTTTCAAACGTATCCTTTTACTTTGATAATGTCTACGACGCTACTCGCGAATGGAGTCACCATTTAACCACCCTATTAGCTCTCTTCGAGCGACTGCGCGAAAATGGCCTCACCATTGGCCCCAGCAAATGCCATTTTGCCCACGAAACCATCAAATATTTGGGTTTCAAAATAGGACAAAGCCAGTTGGGTCCCCAAGAGGATAAGATTAAGGCAATCGCCGACATGCCCCTCCCGATTACAAAGAAGCCATTAAGATCGTTCCTAGGATCAGCTTCGTACTATCGGTGATTCGTTCCGAATTTCGCTGCAATTTCCGCGCCCCTCAGCTCCCTTTTAAAAAAGAATTCACCCGATCGTCTACGTTGGAATGATGTAGCTATTTCCCATTTTAATCAGCTCAAGAGTAAGCTCATTTCTGCCCTCATTTTAAAGTTGCCCAACCCGGAAAAATCCTTTGGGATTAAGACCAACGTGTCCAACGAGGGCATTGGAGGTGTACTCCTTCAATACGAGGATGACGGCACGAGTCATCCAGTTGCATATGCTAGTCGTCAATTAGTACCACGCGAAAAGAGATATGCCACTATAGAAAAGGAAGCTCTATCAATTATCTGGGTCATAGACAAATTTAAGCTGTTCTTGATATGTAAAGAATTTCAAATAGGAACTGACCACCGTCCGTTAGCCTATATTAGGAATGTGCGACACTCCAACGGCCGAATCATGCGCTGGAGTTTACTCTTGCAAGAGTATCAATTTAAAATAAATTATATAAAAGGTTCCGATAACCAGGTCGCTGACGCACTCAGTAGGAATGCGTTACCGAATAGCGTAGAGAAATTGTATTCATAGAATTAGTATCTCCATGTAGGTATATACCGTCTTGTACGACTTAAATTAAGCTTCTCTTGTATTATAATTAGTTAATGTATATGTCTGAATTTTGTAACGCTCAATGTCTATTTTTTTTGTATGTATATATATTTGTACCCATTAATTACGTATAAATTATTTTGTCCCATATGTACTATATTTATATCATTTCATTGTTCCATGTCTTTTTTTTTATTAAGTTTGTATTAAAGGTTATTTTACCTTATAATCAAAAGATCAAAATAATCATATGTATTGAGGTAATACGAGTTAGGTACAGGTAGGGACGGTTGGTACAAGAAAACTAGTTCCCCACAACGGAGCTCTATCGTTGTCCCTTCTCTCTTTTTTTTCAAAGTGACAACTTCCCCGGAATGGAGGGGTGTGATAGAACGGGTTGAGACAGCGTTAGTTTCAACTCCTATCACATATTATTTAAAACCACGATGGGCCCACGTGCATCTTCGTTTCGAAGCTTGTCAATTCTTAAACAAGGAGGTTATCGTCCCCCCGTTCGCCCCCATACGCCGACCTCGCCAGATTGAGTTAGGCTTATGGGCAGATAAGGCATTGTTCCCAGCCTCGGCTGTGCATTCCCTCGAAGTTCCCAGTCCATTGTCTCCCACGCCAAGGGAGTGTCTCGACTAAGATCAGATTGGAGATCCAGATTTTCGTCGAGAAACATCACCACGACCCTCTCTCACTTTGTGCGCCAAGGGACCTCGACCTCGAGATTCACCATCACTTATCTAGAAGGAGGACAATATCCCTTGAGTGCCAAAGGTTCGAGCCTTTCGTGACGCCAAGTCCTCAAGGCTTCCCCCTCGTTGTTCAGATAGAGAACAACGTTAGAACAGCCATTGTTCTTTTAAGCCTTCGCCAAGAAACGGTTTTCACCCTTCCCCCTTGTTGTTCAGAGTAGAACAACATTACAACAACCATTGTTCTTGAGCCCGTAGACAAGAGACGGTTCTCACCCCACCCCCCCTGTTGTTCAGAGGAGAACAACGTAGAACAGCTATTGTTCTTTTGAATCCGTTCGCCAAGAAACGGTTCTCACCCTTCCCCCTTGTTGTTCAAGAAGAGAACAACATTAGAACAGCCATTGTTCTTGAGCCCGTAGACAAGAGACGGTTCTCACCTTCCCCCCTGTTGTTCGGAAGAGAACAACGTAGAACAGCCATTGTTCTTCAAGCCGTTCGTCGAGACACGGTTTTCATTCTCAAGACGCCACGTCAGGATCCTTTTATTCCCCCCCCCTTCGGCTGGAACTCGCCAGCGGACCGAAAATTCCTTCACGTCGCCTTTCACTGCACCACTCGTATAAAGTTACGTAAGCCAAACGTCCCCTTTGAGTACTTAACCCTTTTGTCAATTCTATCCTGTTCTTTAAATGGTTTAGCGAACCATCCCATCTCTTTAAATCTATATTTGTTTTATCCATTTCAATCCTTTAATCCTTGGATTAGCCTGTGCCCCCACGACCCTTTCCATTCTCTGTTTATGTCAATATTGTCCGTCTTGTGTTTGTTGATAGTTATTATTAATAAAACTCTTTTTTTTTAATGATAGCAATATTATTATCTTTGAGCTCAGTTCCACTTCTTAAGCATATCGAAGATACAAAATATCGGCCCGCCAGACATTAACGCACTCTTAAAGATAATTAACGAAGTTCTCTCAACGAATAGTTATATATGGTATATCGTCAAGAGTCCATTCTACGACAGGGTCTTTTATGGCACCAAGTTGTACCATACTGCGGTTAAGCACTGAACCCGCCGATGCCTTCGACGGATGTCTTTGCGGTAACCACCTTGTGACTGCACCAAGAGTGAACGGGAGGGGGGGGGGGGGGAGTGATTATTCCCCTACAAATAGAAATTAAAATTTCTATGAAGATATTGACATGTATCCTTTACGCATATGTAAGAAACCTGTCACAGCCTGGAACCTTCGCTAAGAAGTTAAATCAGATGTTGGCAAATAACGTGATAAGCGAAATGTGGTTCCCGGACGGTCCACCCTCAGGAGACGTCCTGTAACTCCAGATGGCGCTCACCTCGCAACCAATAGAGACGAGAAACGAAGTTAAAAATGCAAACACAACCAAGAGACCAGATCCAAGACAGGAAGCAAGCAAAGAAAGATAGACAACAGCCAGGAAGGCAAGAGCAAACAAGACGAAGAAGGAATGAAAGATGGTGACAGAAACCACAAGTACGGAATCATCGGACTCCTCTGACACCTCGGCCTTAAAATTAGCCCAGACCAACGGATGCTGCCAAAAAGGAAAAGGGCCACAAAAATACTCGATGCTGTTGAGATTAATCTCAGCATTTACGCATCTGAGCAGGCCTCATTCTCCGAGGATTGGATCTCGGTAAAATCTAGCAAGGAATAAAAAACAAAATATACAAGGGGGAATACGATGCCCCAGAAAAGGTGGATACGGTAAAGGAAGCTTTGTACAACCGCAACGTAAAAGTATATGCGCATACCTGTGAGCAGATTTCCAACGCCAGATCCAAAATTAAGAAAAACGGCAGGAAATGACCAACAAACAAGAAGAACTAATCAAGAAAGAACATGTAGAACGTGAGCAACAGAATGAGAATCTTGACAATGCATGGGAGAGGTAGGCAAAGGGGTATGGAAATATATTCCGTGTGCTAGCCCCCGACATTATCCTGATAACGGAGCACGGTATCGACACTACATCAAGCCAAATAAAGAAACCGAGCTATAAGGTGATCACAAAGATTCATTCCCAAGAAAGGTTTGATGGTGCTCTGATAACTACCAGAGGAAATATCTCGTTCCCGCACTTGCCAGAGCTTGACAAGTCCTTCGTAGCAGCGGAACCTCCTACTCTGGTGGGTCCCCACGTGGAAACATTAGCGTATCAACCACTTTGTCGATTTTATCAGCCCATTAACAACTTTTACACCTTGTTTGGGCACCGCAGAATGTCATTCTTAGGGGTTGATCTCAATGTCAGATCCTGACAGGCTTGCTATGGTAACACGAACCTAAGAGGTCGGAACTTGGATATGATTATAGAGAGGAGGAAAATTCAAAGGATAGGCCAGGACTTCCCGAGCTATATCTCTCACAGATCCACAAATAAACCTCACATAATCATGACAAGCAACGACTCCCCATTCAATTACCATTACGAGCCTGGTCAGCCTGGCCCACAATACCCAATGACCACATAGCGATCTTCACTAGCATCTCACTCGCATCAATCCAAATCCCAGTCACTCACCGAAAGAGCTACGCTGCAGACAATTATGAATGTTATAGACAGTTACTTAGCCAACCCGTCCCAGCCAATCTAAGCGAAGCAACACTGGAGGAGATTGGTGAGGAGCTGGAACGAATTACTGCAGCCATCATCGAAGCAGACCGCGAGTGTGTACTCAAATCAGGGTAAAAACTCCTCCTCATTTTAGATAGACTGAGGAAATGGTGGAGATTGCTCCTGTGCACAAGGAGGTTTACAAAGAAGTTAGAAGGGCGGGTATAAACAGGGAAAGTAACTTGTTGCTCCGATGCCTGAGTAAAGAGCTTAGGATTAAACCCGGCTATATTCTGGCAAGAAGTCAAGAAATTGAAAGGTCTACCAAAAAAGAAAAGACTCGACTGAAGGAGAACTGGGAGTACATCGAGGAGCCGGCGTTTTTGGAAGAAAGAATTCGAACCTTCTGGAGAGAAATTTTTCCATCATCCTGGAGGACAATGAAAAATTCTCCCAGATATTTGAGAACCATCTGATAAAGGAACTAAATCAGATGATACCAGGAAATCACACGTACCACTACGCCGACGAAGAGAGGGAGATGGTAGTTCACGGTTGCCCACTAACATCGGAAGAGGTCATGGCAAAAAAACCTGGTGAACGCTCTCTAGCAGATCATACAGGGAATTACGAATATCTTTAACGCTTCCAGGAACACTGAGTATTTTCCTGACGGTCTAAAGATAGCTAAAATCATCTTTATCCCTAAAGGGTACAAACCCCAAGATCAACTGATGTACTACAGACAAATCTCTCTCCTAGAATTTGTAGCTAAGGTCTACAAAAATCTCCTGACAAACCTGCTCCAAGAACAGTTAGCCGAGCTAGAAGCCCACACCCCTCAGCAGCACGAGTTCCGTAAGAAACGAGTAACAGAAACTGCCCTTGCTCTTCTGATGGAAAAACTTGCGCACTGCCGAGCTGAAGGGAAATACAGAAGGCCTTCGACAATGTTTAGCCTAGCGTTCTCCAATACAAGATCTTGAACCTCCAGCTAAACACAATTCTGGAAAGGGTCCTCTGCGATTACATCATGGAAAAGAAAGCCTGAATTATGATCAAGGGCTTCAAAGGACACGAATTATAACTCGAGGTGGGAGTTCCACAAGGTAGTTGCTGATTCTGCTGCTGTACTTCGTGTACACGGTGGATCTTCCTGCTCCTACAAGGGACGACGTGATGTATCTACAGTTGGCAGACGATATCGTACAAATCGTTTTAGTTCCTATAGGAACGCAGGAGTTCAAGCAAGGGAGACAGCGGCCGAAATCGATAACATAAATCGATTAGAGAAAAAGTGGAAAATAAAAACAAACCACCAAAAGATTCTGATCCTACCGGTGAACAGCCGAAAACTCATTGTCAACGACGAATTGTACCCATACTCCGACGAAGGAAAAGTCCTGGGGATCCGTATCTCCAAAACAGGTCATAGGACCCATAACAAGAGCAGAAGCTCCCTAACCAAAAGAGAGCTGAGGAAGCTATACAGGTTTCGAAATCTCAGCACGCGCAACAAGAAAAAGCTATACACTGCAGTGGTGTACTCAACCTTAGTGTACCCTGCAGTCATAACACAAACAGCGATCCGTATTTCTCTCAAAATAATGCAAAGAGTTCACAACCAAACCACACTGCTGTTTGCTGGCGCGTGTAGGATGGACCGTATACGCAAACAGAACAGCACGCAAGAGCATGTCTGAAACCGCTGAATATGCACCTCCAAAGACTAGGGAGAAAAACTTGGCAAAAAATAGAAGAGGAAATACTGCCAGCCATGGAAGATAACATTGACATCCAGCAATTTAGCAATTTACCTAAAACAAGAAAAAAATAAACCAACATCGATACTTCATCTGTAGACTGATCAAATTAAACAACGAGAAGTTAAAAGAGGTGAAAGCCCATCAAAATAAAACAAAAGGAGGTAAAGTGCTCAATTCTTAGTTTGGAAATTAAAAATAAATAATAATCACGAACAATCTAATAAAAAGAGGCAAAATACCTAAATTAATTAAGAATAAAACTAAATCATTAAAAAATGAGGCAAAAAGAACAATAAAGAGAAAACACAAACACAAACTACAATTATACACACGAAGAAGACAATTAACAACCAAGAAAGACACATCAAGTTATTAATAAAAAGAGGCAAAAGGCCCAAATAAAATAAGTATAAAGAATAGTAAGGATAAAATAAAACAGGCGAAATTCCTAGGAAATATTTAAAGATAATTAATAAAGGAAAACAAACATAAGGAAAAAACATAATTGAAAGGCTCGAAAGCCACCACGGAGGAAATATATATATATATATGTGATAGAACGTGTTAAAGCTGCGTTTAATTTCAACTCCTACCCCGTATTATTTAAAACCACGATGCTGCCCACGTGCATCTTCGATTCAAGGCTTGGAGTCTTATCTCAGCTACCGGATGCCAATGTTTAAACAAGGAGGTTATCGTCCCCCCGTTCGCCCCCATACGCCGACCTCGCCAGATCGAGTTAGGCTTATGAACAGATAAGGCATTGTTTCCGGCCCGGCTGTGCGTTCCCTCCAAGCTTTCACTCCATTTTCCCCCACGCCAAGGAGATGTCCTGGCTATTTATATGGAAACTTTACCACTAAGATCAGATTGGAGATCCAGATTTTCGTCGCGAAACATCACCACGACCCTCTCTCCCTTTGTGCGCCAAGGGACCTCGACCTCGAGATTCACCATCACTTGTCCAGAAGGAGGACAATATTCCTTGAGTGCCAAAGGTTCGAGCCTTTCCGACGCCAAGTCCCAAGGCTTCCCCCCCCCCTGTTGTTCAAGGGAGAACAACATTAGAACAGCCATTGTTCGTTTTGAGCCCTTCGCCAAGAAACGGTTCTCATCCCCCTCCCTGTTGTTCAAGGAGAACAGCATTAGAACAGCCATTGTTCGTTTTGAGCCCTTCGCCAAGAAACGGTTCTCACCCCCCCCCCTGTTGTTCAGAGGAGAACAACATTAGAACAGCCATTGTTCTTGAGCCCGTAGACAAGAGACGGTTCTCATCCCCCCCCCTTTGTTCAGAAGAGAACAACCTAGAACAGCCATTGTTCGTTTGGAGCCCTTCGCCAAGAAACGGTTCTCACCCCTCCTGTTGTTCAAGGAGAACAACATTAGAACAGCCATTGTTCTTGAGCCCGTAGACAAGAGACGGTTCTCATTCCCCCCTTTGTTCAGAAGAGAACAAAGTAGAACAGCCATTGTTCTTCAAGCCGTTCGTCGAGTAACGGTTCTCCTTTCCAAGACGCCTCGTCAGGATCCTTTTATCCCCCCCTTCGGCTGGAACTCGCCAGCGGACCGAATATTCCTTCAAGTACCTTCCACTGCACGGCTAGTGCCAAAAGTTACGTAAGCCAAACTTCACCTTTGAGTATTGATCCCTTTTGTCAATTCTATCCTGTGCTTTAATTGTTTATCGAACCATCCCATCTCTTTAACTCTATATTTGTTTTACCTTTTTTTTAATCCCTTAAATCCTTGGATTAGCCCGAGTCTCCACGACCCTTTCCATTCTGTTTATGTCAATATTTTCCGTTTTTGTGTATTGTTTATAGTTATTATTAATAAAACTCTATTTTATTAATGATAGCAATATTATTATCCTTGAGCTCAGTTCCACTTCTTAAGCATTTTGAAGATACATAATATCGGCCGCCAGACAGTAAACGCACTCTAAAGATAATTAAGGAAGTTCCCTCAACGAATAGTGTAATATATGGTATCGTCGGGAGTCATTCTACGACAATATATATATATATATATATATATATATATATATATATATATATATATATATATATATATATATATATATAAATATGAAAATTAACCCACAAGAAAATGAAAAAATGTTTTTTCATGTATATATATATATATATATATATATATATATATATATATATATATATATATATATATATATATATATATATATATTGTTGAAGACCATGGTCTATTTTGCCTTGATCAATTTGCTTTGCCAACTTTCTCTTCTTCTAACTATCTTTTTTTATTCTATCTTGTAGTTGTTAGATCACTTTTTCTGTATTCATCTCTCTATAAATGTATGGGTTTGGTAAAAACCAAACTAAATTGCTGATCTGTCGATCTTATTCGATCATCTTCAGAGCGTCTTTAGGTATTCTTTCCTCCTTTATTTCATTCAGCCTGATTCTGACTCCCAATACTTCATCGGTAAAGGAGGAAAGAATACCTAAAGACGCTCCGAAGATGATCGAATAAGATCGAGCGCTCAGCATTTTGTTGTATATATATATATATATATATATATATATATATATATATATATATATATATATATATATATATATATATATATATATATATATATATATATATATATAAAATTAAAGCAAAGACAAAAAAATGGAAACTTCTAGATCGGTAAAACGATCAACCTAGCCCCAGTGGCAACATGAAAGAACAAAAAGAAGAACGCAAGTGATGCCCTACGCACCAGGGCAAGAAACAAAGACTCTTCACCTCTATTAAATCTACTACTTATTTCTCAACTTGTTCATCATCATCATCAATTCTATTTTTTAAGTTCGATCACAGCTCGAGCTATCTTCCCAACTCCGCCCTCCCTCTGTGAGAAGGGACGTCGATAAGTGTAGCATCTTGCGACTAAACTTATTCCTGAGCTTTGTAGCTTAACCTACCAAGATAGACTTAAGGCACTGAACTTGCTTTCTCTGGAGGATTGGATGCTGTATGGAGAATTATTTTAACTATGTAAGATTATATTTTATCAAATGGTACGACAATATTAATTTTGTGTAATAACAGAACTAATGGATTTAAACTTAAGATAAAACAATTCGGGTGAACAATAGTAGCAAATTTCATTAGATATAAGATTGCCACCGAATGGAATTCTCCCCTTTCGATTGTATTAAAAAGTCCCTCTGTTGACGTTTTCAAAAATGGATTGGATAAACACATGTTTAATTACTAGGAAGGATCAGACACTCCGATACCAGAAATCACGATCTACTTATAAAAAAAAATAAATGAGAGGAAGGTAAACAAAAAAAAAAGTTGCAGGGTGCGAGTTTATGATATCAGTTAATAATTCATACAATTGTATCATCGTTATCCGTTGTAAGAGTATAAGAGTAATTGTAGCCACTCCTACCTTTATTTTCTCCCTCCCCCCCTCCTCTAAATTCCTGAAAGCCAACATAAGAGTTCATCCAAAGGTTGAACTCTAATGCTAGTCTGAAATCCTCTGATACTTTCTTTTTCCTCTATCTTACTTCTTTCTCTTTCCTCCTTTTTCATTCCTTCTTCTTATTTTCCTGTTCTATTTCTCTATTTTCCCTTTACTCGTTCCTCCTTTTTAATTCAGCCGTTCTTATTTCTCAGTCATCTTTCCTTATTTCTCGTTACTTTTCCTTCCTGTAATCTTTGCATCCTTCACTCGTCTGTTTTTGAACTGTTCAATCTTTCCTACCCCTTTTTTCTTCCTTTTCCTCTTCTCCAGCATTCATTGCTGTTCCCCTTTCTTTTTTCTCCTGCCTTTTCTCGTGATTCTTTCCATATTTTCGTTCATCTTCCTTTCCCATAGCTCTTTCCTTCTATCTCCTTTCTTCCGTTACTTTTCCTTCGTTCCAGTTTTTCTTTGCATCTTTCGCTTTCTTCGTTGCTTCGTTCAGAACCTACACCCAAATGGTTGGAATGGGGATGCCAGGAGATTAGGGCATCTCTCTCTCTCTCTCTCTCTCTCTCTCTCTCTCTCTCTCTCTCTCTCTCTCTATCCTTGATGCTTCAAGTAGTCTCCTCTAAAGAATAATTTGGCTATGAATCTTCCGTCCATTTTCACATAGATCAACATCTTCGGTTCCTTTACGGATATTTTGTCAGTAATTTGCTGAGATGCCCTCGTTTGTTTTGATCTGTTTAAATAACTCGATCAAAATTATGATGTTCCTGAGCATTTATAGCATCTCATCCTCATTTTCGGTATTTTTATTATTTCTATTTAGCCATCTTTCTTACTCTTCTCTCTTCTAGAACCTTCTAGACCGAGGTAAAAAGTTACTACTATTTCTTTCTTCTTTCTTCATATGGAAATTTCATTCATTTATACAAGCAAAAAGAGAGAAAAGAGGATATATATGTGTATATATATATATATATATATATATATATATATATATATATATATATATAGTACAAGAGAAAGAGAAAATTGGAAGTGAATGAGCAAATGAGACAAGAAACCGGAGGTTCTTTTAGAGGCAAGACGGTTCTGATCCAACTTACACTCTTTACCTCTCTTGAGGATACATGATTGAGCGTTAAGACTAGTCTTACATTCTTTACTTTGTTTGTGCGTTATTTCATTGATGGTTCTGAAATTCACCGCCCTGATCCACCAAGCAGGGTGAGATAATTAGTTGCAAACCTTTTGTCTTTTGGGCTATTCTTCATAAATTTGTCGATTGGTCTTCCAACCTTTTCTTCCCCTCTTTCAATTCCATTCGCTTAAAACTTCCTTCGTTCTATAAAACCAATTTCTTTTCTTTTACCCCGTAAATAAAATCTCAATTAATCTAAATTATTTGTTAATTAATCTCTTATATACTCGTGATAAAATGGTGATTGATAATTAATAGGCCACTGGTACCAGTAGAAATAAAATTTCCAATATTCATCGTCGTCCTTATTAACCTCTTCTCCACAGAGTGAGGCTGATGTGCATCACTGCTACTAAAGAAACTACCTAACTCCCTTAATCAAAGGTAGCATACCTCTCAGTGGGGAAAGACTGAGAGAAGAAAACAAATGTAGGGATAAAAATAATGAAAGTAAAATTTCGAGACAATGACAGACTAGAAAATCTTTCTACTAAAGAACATCAAAATGGAGGATAAATAGGAGAGGGGGAACTGAAGCGACCGGGGATTAATAACCAATTGTCACAGAGAGATGATGTCTAAGAGACGGGGGGGTTGCATGGGGTATCTTAATACCTATTGGGGCACTTACGAAAATCAAATCAAGTCTCAAAATTAAAGAACCTGGTAACTTAACGAGTATTTCCGGGGAAGGGGGGGGGTTGTTTCTTTAAGCGATTCCCCTCTTTTATACGAAGAATCTCCCCTCATACCAACACTCTTGATGCATTACGAGACTACACCAGTCAATTTTGCCATTTTAAAACTTTCTGTTAAAATTCTCTTCACACCATGGCCCGATTTTAAGCCTTTACTGCCCCCCTTAATTTTCGTCCACCTAAATTTACAACCTCGTGCCTGCTTATTTGCTAAAAAAAATAATTATATGCCGAAGTGAACAATATCAAACACCTCATTGAAGTAATTTCAATGGTCATTCGATTATGTACACACCTTTGGTCTATGTTCTCCACATATTCTCGTATAATAATAAATATAATGATAATATTCAGGTAAATGGACCCTAAAACGGATGGATATTAAATAGTCTTTCCATCTTCCGCCTAATCTTGTCCTTCCTCTTCTATCCATCTTGGCCTCTTTTTGAAACTCGTGATTCGCTCCTCTGTTATTGCCCACTTTCCGCGTGGTTCTGCCACTTCGTTAGGACACCCTTCGTGTTACTCATTTCTTTCTCCCCACCGCCCTTTTATGCACCCTTCCCCTTTTCCACACCCCTCCCACTAGTAAATTCTTCTTCTTCTTCCTCTCGACTACCCCACACCTACCTCCCCCCCCCCCGCTGCCTTCTCTCGGTCCAGTACAATATCTGCTGATGAGCAATCAAGTGGCCGGAGTTTAATCAGAAGGATTGTGATGCGGGCGCGCCAACTTGATTAAATTGGAGCTCGCTGATTGGCAACATTCACGTGAAATCAGGGGCTATTATGAGATGGTAGAACAGCCACAATGTGCGCCTGATGACTTGCGCCTGACCTGCATATTGCTTTCTGCCTCCGTACATACACAATCGCACGCACGCACACACACACACACACACACACACACACACACACACGCGCGCGCGCGAAATGAGAGGGCAAGGAATATAGCTCCAAATGTGGATTATCTGATTGAGACAAAGAAATGGACTATAGGATCGTTCCGAATCCTTTATCCCAATTATTGTCGACAGTGCTACTCACAAATCAGAATTAATAACAATAAAATAAAAAGAAGTACTCTGTTGGGATGAATGAAATCTGAATATCTCGTCCTAGGCCGCCATTTTGGGTTTATATATTGTCAACAAAGTTGACTAAAGATGATTATTTTTTCCCCCTAGTTCATTAGCGTCACTCGTGCCAATGATGAGAGTCAACAAACCTAACTTCTCCGGATAATTTCTTAAATACATAAATATATTGATGTTCACGTTTATACTTGGGGGTTCGATTCCCGAGTAGTTACGAGGAAATTCCTCCACTCTGCAACACACACTCTCTCTCTTCGTATATATATATATATATATATATATATATATATATATATATATATATATATATATATATATATATATATATATATATATATATATATATATATATATATATATATATATATATATATAAAGAAAGAGCAAATACAAGTTCTGCGGGTGATACTCGTAACAACAACCACCACAGGGCTTTCGCCATATTTTTATTTTCTGCCTTTCAAATAAATTTGAAGACAAAAAGGAAGATGCAAAAACCTTGTATAACTGACTATATATACATATAGTACAAGAAAAAGAGAAAATTGGACGCGAATGAGCAAATAAGACAAAAAACAGGAGTTTTTTAGAGTCAAGAGAAAGGGACATTAGAAGAACATAGAATCAAAGAGAGAAGAAGTTTTCACATACATCAACATCTTCAGTTCCTCTACGGATTTTTTGGGGGGATGGGGCAGTCCATGATTGAGACTCCTACAAAACCTTTGAGACTATCCAATTCTTATAGAACTTCGAAGCGTGACTAGGAACATTATCCTATATAATGCCAATTTTTTCCTCATTATCACTATCTATCTCTTGAACCAAGTTACGAAGTTTTTCTCCATGATTTCGCAGTACGCCTTCGAATCCATTTTTAACACCATCGTCCCCTTTGAAAGGTCTTACTATTTTGTTTCCAAAAATGCAGCCCAACTCATCAATCCTCCTCTTTGTTGTTGCTTGGTGAACTCTTTCACCTGAAGGTCATTGCTAACACAGACTCTTGTAAAACCCTTAGACCCATCCCGTGTGACTCAAGATTTGTAAATGAAGAGAACTTTGTGTAATTTTGTTTCCATTTATATCTGGGCCAACAACAGACGTACCACGGTCATTTTTGTTAAGAACGGTTCTTTAGTCTTACATATTTTTAATAGTAGAAAATTTCATGAGACCCTTACAACGTGTTTGTCACAATGTAGACGCAGACTCAGTAGCTTGTAAAATGTGTTTGCTGGTGGCATGAGGGTTTTTCGCCACTTCTTTTTTGTTTTGAGAAAGATCTTTAGTAGTATGATCTCGAAAACTGGTTATACTGTTTTAGGCTGAATGCAATACTCTACAATTTTATTTAATGTGCGCTGATCGTGGCTCTAATCTTTTGAAATTTGCATAGAAGACTTTCCTTTACCTAATTCCTTGATAATATAATTCTTCGCTTCTTGGAAAAGTTCCCTTTTACTGGCTATTTTTATCAGAAAATGATTCTTACAAAAAATGTTTCGAAGATAGTTCTAATCGAATATTCTAAAATAATCTATAAACTATCTGAAATGTATCTGGAACGAAAGATTTTCTAAAGTTTTCCTAGAAAGTGATTGTATGCTATAAGGTTATTGCATATAATCTCTAGAAACGCTCTTGGTAAACACAATTAATATACTTACGCAGTGAATGACATTGTGTAAGTATATGTGACTGAGAGTGCTGATTCAACTTGCATCATTTATCTTATTTACAAACAGCGTTTCTAGAGTATAAGTTGAATCAGAACTCTTAGTCACATATTCTTACTCAGTGTAATGAATGTAAGTTGAATCTCCAATCGCATATCTGTACACTAGCGTGACCCTTATTTGTATCGATTTTATCAACTAACATAATTTTCATTTCTCACGCTGTAAAGTTGTTCTAATCTGTGTAAAATCACCCTCTGTAAAATTTTAGCTCACTCAGGAAATCATAAGATGACCCATAAAGGACCTAAATATTAAAATTTTAATAATATTAATATTCTTTTAATAATAATGTTTTTAGCGTATTCATAGTATTTTACATGTAAGAAATATAGAATAAGATCAAAAGAAAATTTAATATACAATATATTTACTTATGACTATTATTTGCCTAGAACCAAAATTAAACGAGATTTCACTAAAATTGAAAAGTATTATATTCGTAATAAAAACGCTTCTGGGTAATTCTAGAAAGATCTGCAAATGCGGCCGATATAAACTGCATTTCACAATTTCGTTCCGTCATTTCGACTGCTCGGTCTGCTAGATATTGATCTAAGCTGAACTTCTTCATGCCATAATCACTGGTAAAGGAGAACGCGTCTTGGATAGGTGGTTCGACATACCCTTCCTTTGCCCACGGAGAGTTAAAAAGCGATTAATTAATACACAAGATTGGTCATAAGGTAACTTATTTCGGGTTAAACAACCAACTAACCCCCTCTTTACGGGGATGATGCTCTAGTGAGACTTGTCTGCCATTCACACTTGTTCCATAGGAAAAACTTAATGGAAACTCCAGGGAAATCAAATTGTATATTAGCCCACTGTGAAACCGAACGCCAGAAGCAACCGTACAAGGGCCTTAACTGCAACCTCCAGTGGGATAGGGGTCCTAATATCCTACTTATTCTGTAACACCTGTATCTATGTATGCCAGACTCAGTTGTGATACCCGAGCCCTGAAAGTGACAACACCCCGGTGAACGATAGTTAATTCTACTGCTCACATCATCAAGTATGTTACCCCTTGAAAGGGCCAGTACGGTTTCATTCTTCATCATATCAACCATCCCACGTCAATACACACTCGGAAAAGCAAAGTCGCCCCAGAGAGAAGGTTATCTAACAGTACAACTAATAATAAGCAAAACATCAAAATAACTTTTTTAGCAACTGCTCCAGCAGCTACGAAATATGTGTCAAATGCAAAATTGGCTACCGGAATATGGCAATGACTTGGCACCTCTAAAAGGAAATATTATGTAAGAAATCTTCCGAAAAGAGACAGGATGAAGATACAAGAAGAAATGTCACCTACGCTCAAGTAGCAAACGCCGCATACTCCAAGACTAAAGAGATACACCCTAAGGTAGTTAGCGAGCGCCTCACCAAAATCCTCACGTGCATTATGTTTGCACAGTATATTCGTTAAGGAACTCAACGTAATGCTATGAGTGAACGGAATCAAAGAAATGGCTTTCAAAGATAACTCAGATATCAAAGGGACTCTGCAAATACAATATGTTCCACAGACGACCCAGGCTTCGACCACCACGAATGCAATAACAACAGAGGCAACACCCAGACCAAATGACACGGACAATAATGTAGCCAAGACTCAAAAAAGGATGGATATTCGAATCGATGCCAAAATACAGAGAGAAAAGGCAAAATATAAACAAACAAAATAATAATAATAAAGTGACCACTAACGACACAGAAACGGACAGCTCGAACGAAGAAGAACGCAAACAAGTATGTGCAAATAATAGATAGAAAAAAATTTGGCCATATGCGAAAATTAAACGTGGAAAAGCAACTTTAGAATCTTCGCCAGCAACCGAAAACATTTCCTAAAGAACACGAAGCCCTTAGAACACAATGAGAGACTAATAACTGGAAATTAGAAACTGGGATACGCCGACAAAGAAGAAGAGCAGAAAGAGGAAGAATCAAATTCTTCGGCGCGTCGACCTCTATGAAGACACATGCGTAACACAAACTACAAATGACTACAAGAAAAAACGCAAACTTCCGAACAAAAACTGAAATAAAAAAGCTTATTTAGATCTCTAGAAACCATGCCTATGGAAAAAACTAAAAACGGATTAAAAAGAATAACGAGAAACGTAAACAGGTGGACAACCAAAGAAACAGTATACAGTAACATCTTCAGACAAAAAGAGCCATACATCATATTAATAAGAAACGCGGAATTAACACGACCAAAAAGAAGATAAAAAACAATGTACATCACAATAACAAAATACCACACTAGTGAGATATGACAGCCTGTAATTGCCATAAAGGAGAACCTTGAATTCAAACTTTTACCAGAACTCAATGAATCATTTTTGGTAATCTTAATCCCAACCCTAGTAGAAAACGTCGTCGTGGGAGTAGTCTACCAGCCTCCAGTAGACAGTATATCCCACTGAACAATCTCTACACGACCTTCGATCAAAATAGACTGGCGCTCCTGGGTGGAGACCTGAATGCGAGCTGCCCAGCGGCTGGATACAGGAGGTCCAACGAAAGAGGGAGGAATTTGGAACTACTAATTGACCAACATCGAGTTCCTGATAACCATCACACCAAACCGGACCAAGAGTAACCATGTATTATCACCCCATCGTGACTATCATATCTCTAGCCTCCTGTCAAGTTCTGATAGCACTACACAAGTGCTACTCCGAGGCCAACTGTGAAAAGCACAAGCAAATCTTGAACAACTACCAGCCAACAGACCTGAAAGATGACACACTAGAAAAGACAGAGTACAGAAATTTATACCAACAGATACGGAGTTCGGGAACAAACTGCAAAATGGTCAAAAGTATGCGCCAGTTCAAAGTATAACTAATGACGATTATAGTATAAAAAACAGACAGAAATTTAGGGCCGACTAATAGAAAGAATAGACTGAGAACAAGATTCTGTTACATTCTGAAATAATGGCATAATACTTAGAGTATCAAAGCTGAAGGTGAAAGTATGAATCAAGGAGTACGAGGAGTACATCCAGAGTCGTAGCAACCACCCGACAACCATCCCGGCCAGGGGTGGCCCCGGCTCTTGAAGGAGCCCCACTGTGACCAAACTTTTGTATTTTATTAATGAAAATATAAAATTTTCGAATACACATTTTCTGTAATTATCTGATTTATCTTTTCCCTTCCAAATGCGGAATTAATGATAGACCAGAATATCTGTATTACAGGAATATTGTTAAAGGGGGCGCCACAATCTTGATTTGGGGGGAGTTGGAGCACTAGACATTGATACGGCTCTGTGTACGCCGAAGACTCGTGCGACCTCGAGACAAATCTCAGTGAGTACTGGAAAGAAGTTTTCACCATTTCACTGGGAGACGACGAAGACCTGGATGGAGTTTGATGGTTATGATATAGAGGAACTAAATCAGGTTATCGACTGCACCTACACCGGCCAGGTTTCTGAGCTGTAGGCTCCTCGTTACAGAAGAAACGGAAGAAATCTGTAGCTAAAATAGAAAAAAAGTTCATCACTGAACGAAAACAAAGGCTTGAACGCCATAAAAAATAATAAACTAAAATGAAACGCAATAATAAAATAAAACAAACATCAATTGCAAAGATGAAGTAAACCAAGTAAAATAAAATCCAAAATTGGAAAGACAACGATGCCCTCAATTCTACATCAATTTCATAACCTTTCTAATCCCTCCCACTTTGAATTATCTATTTTTAAATTTTCACTTTATCTATTATTATTTTCGTCATTTCAGTTCAACTCTTGAATCGAGTAAAGCTCTTTAATAAGTTCTCTCCGGGTAATTTTGCTGTAGGCTCCTCATTTAGTGAACATCTTTTTTTGTCACCTTTAGATATAATGGCATCATCATTAAATCTACTTCAAAATCTCTGTGCTCTTTAGGAAAACATTAAATTACAAAAAGTAATAAATTTATTTTTAATCAAAGTAGGTTTTATGTGATTAAATGCAGTTTTGCCAACATATTACAATGCTAATTTTGCCTTTACTCTAGAAGTTTTCACGCTTCAAATCAGAAAAGTAATGTCGTTTTCTCACAATGTCATATGTGACAAACCACCCAACTAAACTAAGTTTTAATATGTTGTAATGTAAATTTGAGGGAGTAAAGAAGTTAAGTACGAAGTTTGTGTTGTCCAACTCTCATCACCAGTAACAAGCCTGTCAAAAATTGGAGCCTAAAAGTCCAGTGAAAGCAATGACCCACAGCAAGCAAGATGCTGTACAGATTGGCCGTGCACAGTTCGTGCAGGACCCATTTTGCAATCAATGAACCTTTAAAATCCTATTAAGTTTGCGTAGGACAGTTACGTTAAATTGTTCTTCAAGTTTTCTAGAAGTTGTAGCAGAATTTTCTGTGACAACATTTTTCAACCCCTCCAAAGTTTTTTTTTTTTTGACAACCTTCTTTTGGTCCGTGTTTTTTACTGAAATCTATATTCGGAAACGGTAAAATCACCTATTACAACTCCTTTATTTACTACATCATCATTATAATTCCTCTGAATGGATTGTGCTGCTGTATTTACATTGATATCTTTATGAAACTCATAGAGTAAAACATGTTCAATGTGATATTCAGATAGGGAGAATATTTTGGGGTGAATACCGAAGAAAATTATGAATGTTGCAGGCGGCCAGATAGATAGACCAGCTGCACAGGGCTAATAAGAGGTGAGTGCGTGAGGAGATTAATGGTTGGCCAAAGGGAAGAATTAAATACCAAGTTTCATTCAAGGTTATTAGAAGATTAAAAACAAAAATAAACTTTAATTACACTAATATTGATAATTATGGAAGTGTCTACAAAGGCAAATGAATGGGAGAATAATGTCGCACCCAATGAAATAATAAATCAAATACTAATCAGTTTAACGAGGATCAAAATATGGGACTTGGTCAGACAGGAAAAATGTTGGTAAACACTGGGGAGTCCAATTAAAAGGTCGGAAGGAGGATATCAGGTGGCGAGGACAAAAGGGGCGATTATCCTCGAAAAGGGATAAAAGGGGTTTACCTTGACGGTTTGACTCTTGGTGAGAGGAGCGATTCTTATCGGGCGAGCTAGTCTTGCGGCTCGAGGCGACTTGTACTCCTGACGGAGGGGTCAGAATTACCTGGGGCACGAGTAATGTAATTTTCAGGCTGGGTCAGACAATCTCGAATAGAGATGAGTAATCTCAGACGAGGAGGAGAGGTTTCCTTGACGGGATGAGAAGAGTGGTTCACGCAATTCTCCACGAAAAAGTCGTTTCACGAAATTTCAGATTGACTGTGGCCAAACTCACGACAATCTGTCTAGCCGACGAGACCTAACGCCGAGGTTCGACTCGAGACGAGGGGCTGTATCTTCGCGAAAGGGCGGGCGGTACTCTCTGACGAGTAACGGTTGACCGTAGGTTAAATACCCTGCTGCCTTCCTCGCTAGAAAGCCTCCAGGCATGGCAGTCTCTTGGGATTAACCATTGGCGCCAGTCTCTTTAGGTCAAGACGAGATAAGACAACCGAGGAAGCTTCTTCTCAGTTCGACCCTGGCGTCCAGGCAGGGGAGGGTCGGAAAAAATGCGTCTCAGCGAGGGATAGGCAGACTGATCAAACACAGGTGTTACCAGCCGCTTTGAAGTTTTCCCACGCGAGAATAGTTCTCTCTCCTAGCGTTAAGAGATCTAGCTTAGGCCCACGTGGTCTCTGCTTGAAGGATGGGGGGCTCCATGTAGACCTTAGGGTTCATTCCCTCCCCATATGATAATGAGTGAAGTAGAATCAGAAAAAGGTAAGTATTTTCAGAACGTCTCTCCATCAAAATTATGATAATTTACCCTTTTAGCGTATGATCAGATTTCAACTTCTGAGAACGGAAATGCAAATTCAACGGAAAGTATTCTTTGAGGAAAGAAGAAATGAGCAAATGAGAGGATTGTTTGCTCAAAAGGGAAAAATAAGATACATAGCAAGTTTGCACCTGGAACAACTACATAAACAGCTGTCAGATTAAAAAAATGTAATTCACAGAAGATACAAAGAGAAGAAAGGTCTCATTGCCATAAGTCCAGTGAAAGTTCATACTTAGCCTATTTCCTTCTTTCTAAATTATCTAGTACTGCAAACCTATCTTAGCTATATCATCCAGCCTGGAAGAAATAACATGTTAGTGTTTTAACAGCTAAATATGTTGAATCAGGAATGTATAGATGTTGAAGGAGCAGATTCACGTGAGGGCTCAACTGGCTGCAGATCTCATCAGAAAACCATCGTAGAAAATCGCTGAGCTTGTTATTATTTCCAAACATACAAATATTTAGTCATGCATCTTTGTCCCGTTAACGGATTTATAATGAACAAGGTGTGTTGATCAAGAAGTCGCGTGCTATCACTTATTCTGATTTATGCTCTTACGATCTTCAAAGCCTTCAATAATTTCCGAACTATCCTTGGAAGGACTTTGGCAATTATATCATTCGGAGGAGAATGTAAAACAATATAAGTGTTTTAATTTTCTTTAGAATAGGCCGAATAGTTATGATGTTATTACCAAAACAAAATAATTACCAGGCTAATCTTGGGCGGACTTTGGCAATAATATTATTCTAAAGAGAATGTACTACAACAAAAGGTTTTCAAATTTCGTTAGAATCTGCCAAATAGTCATGATGTTATTATCAAAACAAAATAATTCCAGGGCTAACCTTGGGAGGACCTTGACAATTATATCATTCAAAAGAAAATATAAAAGAACATAAGTGTTTCAAATTTCGTTAGAATCGGAAGAATATTTATGATGTTAAAACCAAAATAATTCCCTGGTTAACCTGAGGAGTACTTTGGCAATTATATAATTGAAAGAGAATGTAAAACAACATAAGGTTTTCAAATTACGTTAGAATCGGCTTAATAGTTATAATTTTGTTACCAAAAAAAGCAGAAGCAAAAAAAACAGGACCGCGACTAAAAATGTGATATACATCTTTGATAGCTTCTTCAAGTCGGTCCGATATATTTATGAAATATTTCTGATGACAAAGACCTATAATACCTATTTTCAGATGCTTACCTATACATTTAACTATCTTTAACCCTTTGGATGCTGCTGGTCTCTATATGGTCTCGACTCAGAAACAGCGATTGACTGTTCCCGATCCAAATATGGGCTCTGCCTTCTCTCTTGCTCTATACCGAGTCAGTTCCTCTTAATGACAAATATATACTCGTATATGTTGACATGTATTAAATAAAATTTTGAGTAGAAGATAATTTAATTATTTTTTTTAAACCTCTAGCACTGAGAATAATGCCTTGAATTATAACTGACGCCGTCAAAGTGTTAAGCTCAGAATAATCTAGAGAAATCAGTATGTCTTTAACGCTGGTAAAATTCACAAGACAAATTATTACCACCTTCCTATATGAAATCTGCTCTGGTAATATTCATTTCTATGAATATTTGCTCATATGAGTTGGGTTGAGTGTAACAAAGATTATTACATTGAAAGTGGTCGCTTACGGTATCAATTCCTCTAAAATATCTTACGAATATAGGTGTAACAGTCTATGTAGGAATACACTGGCCAACATCAACTTAATTGTCAAAATTTTGGAGCTGATTTAGGACAATTTTGATGCGCTGAATCCGAAAATCACATTGGTTTTTGTCAACCAGGTAAACTTTTTGATTAATTCTACACGATGTTATTGTACGTTTTTTTACATGTGCGGGTATTTTATATTTATATGAGGCAGATATCTTTCTTATTATAAAGAGTTTACATGTAATCGGATAATACCAGGAATAAGGTGACAAACTTGTGCTCTAGTCTGATCAGGGTATGATTATTGGAGAGATCTTTGACGAGCAGTGGGGCGAAATGGGAGTTTGGACTTGGACTTGGTCTCATAAAGTTGGTGACAAATTTAGAGAGAGATAGAGAGAGAGAGAGAGTTATATTAGTGGAAGAGTAAAGTGGTGAAATAGGATGTAAGGGTGTGGGGGACATAAATAATAAAGTTCCCTGGTGAAAGGGTATCTCTGTATTACTGATAGTTTTGCCTTGTCCTGTTTTGTTCGGTTGTGTATTTTTATTTTATAAACTATAAAATTTATAGTTTATAATAATACAATTAATCTGGTTAATTTAATTATATCAGATTTGTTTAGGGGGCATTCAAGCCTTTATTTTGGAGCTGGTTTTATCGCGCTATACGAATTTGGAAAAGTTTAAGTGAGTGATGAATTACTTAATTTGAATTAACTAGGTCAATAATTTTGGTTTCATTAGAGGTATCTTTAGTTACTAAAGAAACTTGAACACTACGTTAGTCATTTGATTGAACGTTGTCGTCTTTGTCACATGTATTTTGGAGTCACTTCTGCGTCGGTCAGAGCCTTGCTGCTGTTAAAAGTTTTTTTTGTCAGGCAACCTCGATGTCTAGGTGTATAAGAGAGAACTCGGGGAACAGGCGGGTGCCAATGGCTTGCCAGATCCTCTTTGCTCTCTTGTAGAGTGCCACGTTGATAAGAGATAATCCGATCGAGGCGTGGAGCTTCCTCTGTTCTTTGTGTTCTCTCCTTCGGGGGATGGTGATGATGAGAACTGCTTTGTTCTGGATTCTTTGTAGCTTCACAATGTGGGTCTCGGCACTCGCGTTCATCAGTACGGGAGGGTACAGGAACCTCGAGCGAATGCACGCATTGAATATCTTGAGTTTATTTGAGGGATTTAAGGCACGGAACCTATAGAATACCCTCAAATCTCTCTTGCTATTCGCGACTGTACGCTCGATATGACTCGTGTAACCTCCGGTGGTGAACTTGAACCCTCGAACCGTCCCTTCCGTGCAGTAAGGGATTCGCTCCCTGTCCACACGTATATCATTGTAGGTCTTACGAAACATTGGAATTATTTTGAATTTGGGGGCGTTAGTTGATATCTTTCATCTTCTCTCGAAAGAGTTGATCTTAGCTATCTCATTAGCCGTATTTCTCGCCATTAATTCCCTGCAAACATAAGCACCAGGACAAATTTGCGATATATCGTCAGCAAACTTAAGTTATATCTAACCCACGGAGAGTGGTTGTGATAGGTCTTGTGCATAAATGTTGTATAGTAGGAGAACGATGCAACCCCCTTGAAAGACCCCTGCTTCGAGTTCAAATTCGTGGCCGGTATGTTCCGTGATTTGTATATATGCCCTCCTATTCATTATGTAGTCGCATGAAATCTTCTCAAGTATGGGGTTGAAGCCTATTTGCAGGATCTTATATTGCAGGCCTCTTTTCCAAACCTTGTCAAAAGATTTTTTGACATCATGGAGCACCAGGTGCGTATGCCTTTTATCTGACTTGATCTTACCTAGCTTTTCGGTGGCAACAGCTAGTGCCGTGATGGTCTCTCTTGTTCTTCTGAAGCCGTGTTGCTGCTCGTTATGAAAGTTGGCCTCATCGAGAAAAGAGTCGACTTTGTTAGCCAATATCTTCTCGAAGACTTTGCCGGCAAATTCTAAGAAAGATATCGGTCGAAAGCTGGCAGGGCTGTCCTGGGTCTTCTCCGCTTTAGAAATACATATCTTTTTGGCCAATTTTCACTTGTCGAGAAAATAGCCTGTGTTCAGGTCGGCGTTCATGATATTAGGTAGGCCACTCAAAATGTTACGCGGGGCATGGATATAATTCTCGCGAGTCAGCCCCGTGTATCCCGGTGCTCTTTGACGAAAGGATTTTAGAGTTTCGAGAGATCTAGGGCAGTAATTTTTCTGCCATAGTCCTCCACTAATCTTTTTTGTGACACACAATGAAGAAGAAAGGTTTTATGTATTTGTCTGTTTAGCGGTTGTATTAAGTCTGCTTTGAATTCGAAGTCGTAATTGTCACTTTATTCTGGGGGTAATTTTAAAGATTAAAGATCAGAAAATTCTAAAGTTTTTTTCAATCTCTTCCATCTCCGTAATTATTGTATTGTGTTTAATTGTGAATTTTGTCCATGGCTGTTTTTCTTTTAGACTTTTTACTGTCTGCCAGAAAGCGTGAGAGTCATTTTCTATGTTAAGCCTGTCTATAATTCTGTCACATAGTAGTGTTTGTTGATCCGTGATTCTCATCTGTAGCTTGTCTTTAATTTCTTTTAGTCTTCTCTAGGCATTGTAGTTGGGGCCTATCAACGCACGCTACTACATTAAACAGGTTCCTATATTTTCGGAACAGGGCTCTTATAGGAGGGTTCCAGGGGTGAGCTGGAAGAATTTTTTATTTAATGCCGGGAATGCTACTTATATCGGTTTCAATTAGGTAATTAGTAATTTTATCCAACGGCTTATCTATTTCTTGTAAATTTGCTTCATGCATCGAAGCAGGAATGTATTCTGAGAGGTGAGTCTTGTAATATTCCCAGTTTACTCGCTTATAGCTTTTGCATTCCTAGATTGGTATTTGGATGGGGTTCACTGCTACTGTAATTTTAATAGCCTGCTGATCGCTCGGAATAATGGGCCTGGTCACTGTAATAGTTGAAAGGGAGCCTGATACTAGCAAGCAAAAACTATATCGGGTTTTGTGGCTATCGTTCTCGTTATGTAAGTAGGGAAATCGGGTCCAATTCTCGTCATAATCTCTCTATCGAGCAGTGTTTCGACGTTTCTACCTGCATTGTTGTAGGAGATACGAGTATATTCAGCCGCTGCACATCTTGCATTTAGATCGCCGGCGAAGAGAACGCTTCTCCAGTAACTAGATATTTTGCGTGGGCACGTAGCTACGCTTTGGGGTACCATGCCGACGACCAGTTCCCCTAGGGCTGTACCCATTTCAATGGCAAGGTAAGATTCATCTAGGTCTTCCAAACTTCTGTAATTTAGTCCCTTTTTGACGGCTATTGCACAACCGTCATACCGTTCCTGACTGTTATTTTTAATAATGACATGGTATTGGAAAAGTTTTAAGTGCTGGTGTGCGGTCGGTCCATGTTCAGAGATGAGTACTACCTCAGGGTCGCTCTGTCTTATAATATTGAGGTAGGTGGAACCTTTTCTTTCCCACCTGTTGACGTTTATGTAAATTACTGTGAGTCTGTTTGTCCTTTTGCGTAGTGTTGGTTCTTTAGTGTATGGGAGTAAATCAGGCGACTATTCACGCTCTACTTTAGTTCCATAGTATCCACTGGGTGGGGTGCGCTCCCTGCTATTTCTTTTTTCCCTAAATTCAGTGTCGGCGAATGTCGTGAAGTACTTCGGAGTCAGTTTATCCATGTGTTGAGCGAGGACCCCTTCGACCTGCTGCTCAGAAACCTCATCCAAGCATTCCTACTTGTACCTCCCGGTCCTTAGACCTTTGGCTACTTCGCGGTAATCCAGCTTCTTTAGGAATGGAGCAGACTCGGCAGCAAAGATTTTGAGGTTAAATCTTCTAGCGTGGTATTTGAGCCGATGCTCTCTACCGCACGAAGAGGAGGAGGTTGACATTGGGCGGCCGTTTGAGATGTTTTCCTTGATCGTGGAGGTCTAGTCTCCTTTGGCCCTTTCTGTGTTGTGTATGTGCGTTTGTGTGTCTCCGTAGCGGTGTTTTTTCCTTGTTCGGTGTTGTGGACGCTAGTTTCGGTGTTTGTACGTTGGTTTGTTTGTGTAGACGCGGGTCACGTGCACTCGCTGTATTTTTAGGAGGAAAGAGTTTTTAGCACGTATCCTCACATTCTGGGGTTACGCTAATTCGCATAACTTCTTCCAAAGGCAGGTTCTCCGCGAATTACATCTCCTGCTTACCGAGTTTAACCAGCATGCGGTTGACCTCCATGGAAAAGGTACCTAGACGAGTAATGTTCGCTATGTGTGCATAATAAATGTGTTGTGGTATAGATAGAACCGAGTGAAGGAAGGAGTTGGTACTTACGGGTTGTTTAAGTACTACTCCGTGATTAACATTATATCTCTCTAAGAGTGCTATATATTTTTTATTATTATTATATTGATTATTGACTTCTTTAAACCTTGAGGGTTCTTTGTGCCATATGTAGCGATTCGAGGATAGAATACAAAAATTGTTAAAACAAACTAAAACTTTAATTAAAATACAAAAACAAAATAAACATGAACCAGAGAAATCAAACGAACTAAATACACAGTAAGGATTTCAATAATTTCTAAGTAAGGCTTTCTAACTTGACCTACTTGACATTATAATGATGGTTGACCCACCACTCACTTAAATGCTAACGGCCTTTACCGGCCGCAACTACCTTTTGGATACGCCCTGGAACGGGTTTGAGTCTGACCTTGAACTCAATGATCTACTTTACCTTGGGAGTGTTATTCTCTCGAAGACGCGTGCCGACCGGCCAGATAGAGGTTGAGGGCGAATAACTTGAAAGCCACAAAGGACTTTGGCGAATGTGGCAGTTGGGAAGCCACACGAGTTCAGCAGGAAGGAATATCACCACGGCATAGTGAAATAATGTTCCTTTCTCCTCTTCGAATTACTCTGCAGAGTAATTCGCACTGTCTAGCGATGCGCTAAGACTTGAATACTTTGACTCAGGGGAGTGCTGGAGGGAGTGGACTGGGGTAAGTTTTCTTCAAGGGCGAGGACTATCCCTGTGCTTTAGGATGCACCAGGATAGGATGGGTGGGTTTCTCTGACGAGACTAAGTTGAACTTGAACAAGTTAACTTAAAGTTCGGATTGATAACCAGGAACTAGCTCGCGGATAAGCTTTTTCTTAGTTCCAGTATTCCTCAAGGGCGAAGCCTATCTCGGTGCTTCGGGATACACCAGGATAGAGAGGGGGGTGGGTTCTCTAACGAGAATAAGTTGAACTTGAACAAGTTAACTTAAAGTTCGGTTTGATAACCAGGAAATAGCTCGAGGATGAGCTGCTTCTTAGTCCCTTATCTTGGTAGCCCGGGCCTCATGCCGGGAACTTCATAGTCTGCTGACTCAAGTATCTATCACGTTTTTCCCAAGTTTTTTGGTATATATACCGTAACCCCACTGGGGTAGGGGTAGGATGGGGGTGGCTTGTGGACGGGCCACAGGAGGGTTCTTACTCCAACGGTTTTTCTCAGGAAGTCTTACCTCAGGTTCTGCTGGGTCTTCGGCCTTGAGAGAAACGCGTCTCCAATTTCGTACTTGAGGTGAAATTGAATACACACTCGTAGGGGAGATCTTGCAGTTTTAACCGTTCTGCTTTTCATAGGGACGAGGGGCGAGGAGTTGTGGTTACGAGATTGACCCAAGGTGCCTACACGGCCTGGATGTTTTGCGGTCAACGTTCCGTGTCTCAACTGAGAGAGGAGGGAGAGGGTCGATTCCCCTACAAAATGCAACACATGATTTTGTTAGATTGTTCAATTTTAATGTGCAGGAATGTCATCTGGTTGTTAGTCTCGACAATGGCTGCTTTGGCTATTTTTGAAAGGTCGTGTTGGCCTTTATCTGTTCCTTTTCGCGTTGTCTCTGCGTTTGTTTATGTACACCAGACCCTCGATTTAACGGATTAAAAGGGGAAAGGGTGGTCCGTTGTTTGAAAAAGTCCGTTGCTTGAAAATACTTACGATCTTTACCGGGATACAATAAAATTCCACCACAGAAGGTAAAGAACTTTAATAGATCGACATTTTACAATCGTCTCTCGTACCTTATGGCTTCTCTACGGATTTATATCAGTCGTGTACATGCGGACCAGGACTTGTAATTACGAAAGCCCCGGGAGCTACTAGCAAATGGCTAATGAACCGAGATCGGCTACAAGAAACGCGTTTTTAACTTACTTTTTTGTCATTTGGTATTAACTTTGTCGTTTCAATATTATTTCAGCGCTAAGTAAAACTTATGCTAGAGAAATTTGTTTTTGTTTTACTATCTTTATAACTCGTCTTTAATATTTTTGAGCCATGCACTACTGGCTATATTAACATTGCCAACTAAGGTTTTGTTTTTATTTTGTGACAATTTATTTTACGTTTAAGTAGTCGTCGGAACACGCCATGGCGGTTTTCACTTACCAGGGTATCAGGATACCCAACAATTCGTCGTTTTGAAAAATAAAAAAATGAAAAATTGCGGGTGTTTTCCCCAGCTGAGTACGAGGCTGAAATCAAAGTATTTATACAATGATAGTAGCTTTAGACCATATGACCAAAACTTTCCTGCACTCGTGTTAACAGTTTTTAATTTATGCCTTTGGCTTGTAATATTAATAAGGAATCACCGTATTCTAACTATTTTTATTTTTATCACTTTTTCGCGGAAAAAAAAGGTTATTTATATATACTTATTTCATTACTTAAACCTTTGGAATAAAAGAAAAGGAAAGAGTTGAACTTAGGTCTCTTATCGCAATTTCCATTCGGAAATAGATTTCCAGCGTCTGGTAAGGAATCAGTCGATTTGCCAATCGACTACTACATCATTGGTCCTAACCCTCGGTTCCTCTCGTACTCAGTGGGGCTACTATTCACTAGTTATTTATTAAACAATGTTGGATTAAACTAACCTCTCTCTACGATGGTCTATACACAGCTCACGTTCCCTTTCTATCGGTGAACAATCAGAGACTTGACGCCAAATCTACCCAGCAACGGACAAAATGTTCGTTGCTCGGTATTTGTCCGTTGAGATTTTGTGGTCTGTTAAATCAAAAATCCGTTAAATCGGGGTTCATTAAATAGTGGGCCGAGTGTATTTCTTGCTTTTTCACTAAGCATGCCATAGACATAGTCTGGTCGTTCCCCTCGCAATTAAGGCCTTTGGGGGCTGCTGCTTATGCAATCACGCCCAAAATGCTCGCGACTAGCGCAGATGGATCACAGGATAGGGTCTTTGTTAGGGGAGTTGAACGTGGTGTTCTTGTTGTACTTATAGCACCGGAAGCACAACCGTAAGTCGACAAACTCTTCGCGTTCCATCTAGTCCGGACAGACTCCTACACTGAAGAAAAGCAGGCCATTTTCCTTTGCGTGTTTGCGCCATAGCCATATCCTCGAAAACAACCTTAAAAGACTACGTATAGTTTTTTGAATTTTATCATTTGCGCTACCTTGGCCCACTTACCCCACATGTGGTTCCTTTCGATTTCCGGGTGTATCTCATTTGCCGAATCACACCGAACCCAGAAGTGAGGCGCCTGCAGATTAAGCTTCGGGGTGATTGTATATGTTTTGGTGCCGTCGGTGTTTGTTTGATTGATTTCAGGCATTCAACGGCCTTGAATGAGGTCATGGCTTGACAGTCAGCCTCCCTCCTACCAACCGAGTAACCATTGTTCATCACCTAAAGCTAACGCCTCCTGATTAATAGCAGTTGCTGGTTTCTGTATATTTTAGTATTTCTGTTTTCTTTCTCAATATCTCTTAGTTAACGGCTGATGGTGGTATGGAAAACTTCATAGTTCTGGTTCAATAAACTTTTGTACTCAAAATGTAGTTTCATCGTATAATAATTTACTCGCTATTGGGGGAAAATAGTGTCTTCATATATATATATATATATATATATATATATATATATATATATATATATATATATATATATATATATATATATATATATTAGATTGATAAATTAGAACGCTCCTAACTTATGAAATTCTAGTAATTTTACAGTCATTAACTACTTTAAATATTTTCAAAATCTTCCGTCCTTCTATTGTAAATCTAAACTCCATTTCTAAAATTATTTAACTCAAACGACCGTATGCTAAAACAAATGTGAAATGCACATTTGAGCAAAAAACCTATATTTTTAGGTATTTTACATTTTAGCCTTTTGCATATAATAAATTTATAAATAATTGTGAAGCTACACTAAATCTGATAAAAGTGCATTTCACATTTTTCTTAGCATACGGCGGTTAGTCTCCTAATCAAAGCTGAAACTATCAAAGTTCTACAAACCTTTAGAATTGTTATCAACATTTCATAATATTTTGTTCTTGAATTTACTTTGTAGGTCCAAGAAGATGACCGTATTTTGGTGGAAACGTCTCCGCTAAATAAATAGGATGACACCAATTATTTTCCTCACCATAGGATTTCTGTTAAATATTAAATTTATGCTCTCTAAAAGGAATCCTGATCAATGTATATATAAAGGGTGTTCCATTAAGACGGATCGCAGTTAGCAAGCAGTAAATAAACATTGCAGCAAAATATATATTGAGTTTTTCTGCCTTTTTCAACACTACTTCAATCATGAATATATTGATGATTGAAATTAGTGTTGAAAGAGGCAGAAAACTATATATATATATATATATATATATATATATATATATATATATATATATATGACGGTATTCGTTCGCATGATGACTGTCTCAGGAAGAAATAAGCATTGGTTTTATTTTTTGAGATATAAACATCAAATTCGCGGTAGTTTGTCTTTATGATATGTTCTGTCGATCTCATTCGATGAACCTGCCTGTGATCTTGATGACAGCCTCTAGACGACCTCGGAACCAGCCATAGCCCTTCGTCCATATTCCCCGTTTAAGGACTCTGAATGCCATACTAATATTAGCCCTCAGCTCGTCTATCGTGTTGCAGCTAGATTTATTGGTCTCTCGTACCACAAAAAGAAGTCGAGGTTGTCGTGAGTAGGTAAGTTGGGAGGATAACTGTAGGTGCTTTGTGATCGGAAAAATTCTCCGACAGCCAGACCTGGGTCTTTCGGTTGGTTTAGTGGCATGGAGCAGAATCTTGCTGCCATTGGTAAGGCCTCCCTGCAGATACCTTCTCGATCAGGGGCTTTTTATGGTAGTCTGTAGTTTATCCCTAACTGTTCTTAGCTGCCGGTTCCGTTAACACCCGAAGCCGATCTGAACGATCCAAAGGATGAATTGAATTACGAGACTTTCAGGTCCGCATTATGGTACCACCTGAAGTTAGAGTTTACTTTAAGCTGTACAAAGATCTTTCTGTACCCAAAGACACTCTTATGAAAAGCTACAATGCGTTCACGAAAGATCTTGAGTGATTTCTTTGTTTTTCTCCATGATGAAGATGTTGACGGTACGAGTATCTTGCAAGGAATGACGTAGTAGCTTGACACGATGACGAAAGAAACCATCGGATTTAGTTTAGAATATTCTAGATATTAAGGAACAAAAGAGAATTAGTATTTAATTATATTTTTAAAATTTAACTTATTTATATGAATGTGGTGTAATCTTTTGCGTTTTATTATTTCACTATTGTGCCTATAAAGTTTTCCATGTCTACCAGTTTGCTTTTCTGATCTTTACCCGAAGTGAAATTTACACATGAATTGTAAATTTCTGATCGTTACGCGAAAGGAAATTTACACATGAATTGTAAATTTATGATCGTTATCCGAAATGAAATTTACACATGAATTGTAAATTTCTGATCGTTACCCGAAATGAAATTTACACGTGAATTGTAAATTTCTGATCGTTACCCGAACTGAAATTACAGGTGAATTTTAAATTTCTGATCGTTACCCGAAGTGAAATTTAGACGTGAATTGTAAATTTCTGATCGTTATCCGAACTGAAATTTACACGTGCGTTGTAAATTTCATAATCCTGCTTTATCAAATTTCTTTGTAAGAGTTCAGAAAAAATAAATATTGTATGAGTTTCGAATGTTTTTGAAATTTTTAAAACAAAAAATAGTAGTTCATAAAATGTATTAAAATTTAGGCATGGCTATTTGGGGAAAGGGGTGCAATTTTTCGTATAACAACGTAAATTGTAATGGGAAAATAATGAGGTATGAGTTTTTGTTATTTGTGTATATCAGAAGAATTGCGATAAGCATTTTTTCCTGTCCTTAAAAGGACTAAAAAAAGAGAATGGATCTGTAAAGATAGACCAAGAATAAATTATTAGGAGTTATGTACTGGAAAACTTTTAAATATTTTTAGATCAAAACCCGGTTGCTAGAGCAAGATAGGCCCTAGGCCACAAGCAGAAGGTCTGCCAGGGAAGCGTAAGCTATACCGCTCATCTTGCTTACCTACACACACACACACATATATATATATATATATATATATATATATATATATATATATAGATATATTTATATAGTAGGAATATGAAGACCCAGGTGATTACACTAATCATTTATTAGCCAAACGTTTCGGACCTTCACTTGGACCATCTTCAGCGATTGTATCGACTAATGAGAAGGGAAAGGAATATTAACGATAACAGTTAAAGAATGCATTATATAATACATTCTTTAAACTGTTATCGTTAATATTCCTTCCCCTTATCATTAGTCGATACAGTCGCTGAAGATGGTCCAAGTGAAGGTCCGAAACGTCCGGCCAATAAATGATTAGTGTAATCACCTGGGTCTTCATATTCCTACTACATATCAGATTCACAATGAACAAATCAATTACAAATATATATATATATATATATATATATATATATATATATATATATATATATATAAGAAGGTGAAAACCAAGCACGCTCTTGATAAAAGCATCTTTATTTGTCTGGAAATACCGACACCCTTTAATTTCAATGATGTTAAGAAAAATCTAATGTCCATAATAGGTTTTAAGTATTTTTATAACTTTAAAGCATATAAATTTTTTTCGCCGATAGTTTGCCCTGGTGATAAATCTCTGATAAAACACGTATAATCCTCAAACCTGATAAAGGAAATAGTGTTGTTATTATGGATCGGGAAGAACACACTAACAAAATGATTGCCACACTTTCAGACAAAAGTAAATTTTTAAAAGTAAAAGATCCCATTATTCAAACTTTGATTCATATAGAAGATCATATCAATAGATTCTTACCCAAATTGAAGACGGGAAAATATAGATTTAACGAAATATATAACAAGTTACACGATTCAGTCTCTGTTCCTGGCATACTATATGGGAAACCTAAAACCAATAAGGAAGAAGTTCCAATCCACCCCATTTGTTTCGCATGTAATACACCCTCTTATAGTATATCAAAATTCCTAGTACCCGTCCTTTCCAAACTTATCAATAATGATTACACCATAGCTAATCCCCGAAAAAAATGTAGAAGACCTGTGCACCCGTTCGGACGCTGCTGACGTCATAATTGTGAGTTATGACGTCGAAAACTTATTCCCAAATATTCCGCTGAATGAAACAATTCAAATTTGTACAAAATCTCTTTTTAATTCTTGTTAAAAAGTAATAGGTATTTTCAAAACAAACCTCTTTAAGTCATTTGGGAAATTGGTTGTCTTAAATTCGTATTTTATATTTAATAAATAATTTTACATCCAAAGAGAAGGAGTGGGGATGGGGCAACTTGGGCCAACTTTCGCTAACATCTTCTTATGCCATTATGAACAACTTCTGCTCAATAACTGCCCCATTGAATATAAACAACTCTATTACAGACGTTATGTCGATGATACATTTATATTTAATGAAATCACGACAACAGGCGGACAATTCCTCAAATACTTGAACTCTAGATATAAAAATATAAATTATACAATGGAGATCGAGAAAAATAGTGACTTCTATTTTTAGATATAGATATTAAATATTCAGGAACAAAGTTTGAAACTTCAGTCTATAGGAAGCCTACATTTACAGGTTTTGCCAGTAAACATTAAGTTATCCTCGATAAAAACTCTTATTCATCGAACCTACAATAAATGTTCTTCATATTATAGACTGCTGCATTTAGAATTCTCTTTTCTATAACCTTTCTTTGAAAAGAATGGCTACCCTGACTCATTAGTGGAAAAACATATTAAAAAGTTTCTCAATGCTCTCTATCAAAAAAGCCCAACAGAAAAAACTGTAGAGAAATTAGCCATTTTCTTTAGTCTTCCATACTTTGGTAAAAAATCAAACGACTTTGTAAATAAAATTAAAAAGATTAAATAAATTCTATTCATATCTCGACCCAAAATTCCTGTTAAAAAATGAGCCCAATATTGGATCCAATTTCAGCTATAAGGTCCTAATTCCAATCCCTTGTCGCTTCTCTGTAATTTATAAATATAGTTGTGAATCTTGCGATTCATCTTATATTGGTTCGATCATTAGGTCAATCCATTGTCGCATCGGGCAGCATCGGGGAAGGTCGAACCGCACGGGGCTGATTCTAAACAAACCAGACCCCCCTCGCCCAAATGAGATCACATCAAAGTTTGCAAGTCTGAAATCAATATGGATAACTTTAAAATACTTAGCCATATCCCCCATATCCACGAACTACGGATATTGGAATCACTTTACGTCCTAAAATTTAAACCTAATTTAAATATAAATCAAACTGCATCCAATCTTTATATTGTATCATGAATTATTGACATTTTTATTCTTGTATTAAGCAGCTTATCCTAAACTGCACTATTCAATGTCAGTATTTTAAGAAAACTACAAATTTTAAACCGTTACTATCTTAGTTTCTTAGTGCCGATGATGAGGTTAGGACCTCGAAACGTTCAAACCCAGACAAATAAAGGTGCTTTTATCAATTGCGTGCTTTGTTTTCACCTTCCTATTGAAACTCCGATTTGGAAGAATCTCAACAGTTCATGAGATATATATATATATATATATCACTTCACTAACTCTATAATTTGAGAAGGGGATTTTTTGAGTATTTGAATAATAAATTGATCTTAGTTTGGTTATGACTTATGTTTTTTATCAAAGTTATTTCTAATAATTCTTTTATAATATCAAAAAAAAAAAATGGTGAGGTTCAGAAATAAATATAAGCATCGAAATTTGGTGAATTTTTAAAACCCAAAGAATTCATTATAAATGGTGAAGTTCAGAAAATTTATTTTTATATATCTTCTATAAATCTATATTTTAACAAAGGGATATTTTGAAAGGAAAGAAATTTAGTTTAGAGTTCCTTTTTAAAATTATTATAATTGACGAAGTTCAGAAAATTTAGAAAAATTTAACCATGGCTGCTTTTTTTTAGATTTTAAATTTTAATCTTAGTAGCGAAGCGCAAGCTCCCCCCGTAAGGGGAAGTGTCGAAGCCATTGCCTGGAATTTATATATATATATATATATATATATATATATATATATATATTATATATATATATATATATATTTATATATATATATATATATATATATATATATATATATATATATATATATATTATTGAAGGTCGATTTTCAATTTTTTGGTAAATCTTAATGTGAGAAATTACCCGGTAGTTAAATTTGGTCAAGAAATATAAAATAAAAAAATATCAAGGTATTTGGAATAGAACATGGCTGCAGATTTCCATTTAAAGTTTATTACCATTTTATGCAATTTTCTCTCAATGTATTGCGCATGTATAATACTTATTCATGAATCAACCCATCTGAATAAAGCTTGCTAATATAGCGTCCTAAGTATAAAATAATCAAGAACAAGTATGTAAAGTCAGTTCCTTTTTCAATATTTTAACTAGAAACTTTATACTTTCAGAAATCTCTAAATCCAAAATGAAAAGAATATTTTTTATCTTACGCAAAAACATACTATCGATACACATCATCATAGGTTTGTAAATCTTGCGCTTATGACAAGCACAGGAGGCTTCTTCATACTCAGTAGTTTCGTGGGAATAGATCTCTCACGGTTTGTCAACGTAATAAAATGTATAGGAAGCTTTGGCTACTAATTGTACACTTCTTCCTCACTCTCTCGAAATGGGACGGCTGACTTGGAGTATCTGTTGTATCCATTAATGACTGGATTTCTTCATCAGAAAGGTGTTGCATTTTAGGTGGTTCCATAACAGCATGGCGAGTACGGTTAATAAGCTTGTGCCCATGTTCTGCATCCCAATTCGCCAGAAGAATTTTCTTCTCCACTTCATGGTTGCTCTCTATCCAACAAATTAAAACTATACTCGAATACTGTCGTTTTAGTAATCACTATATACACCTTCGCTTACGTTCAGAATATTCTTAAATTTTTGAGAAATTTCCTAAATAAAAATTATGTAAACGTTTTCTTTGTCTGAAGTTCGAGACTCCTGATCCAATCTTCATCATCTTTCATCATAGCATAAAAGTAGTTTTCAGGCAGGAGGCAAAAAATATTACTTTGAATGTTTTATTTTACAATGCGTTTAACATCATCAAACTGAATTCGCTGTAGTCATCGATAGCAGAGAAAAAGATGTAAGGAGAATCATGTGCCATACAAAGTCTTTTTATCTTAAACCACCTGGGAGCATAACCTTGAACGAGCATAGACCCGAGCTTTTTCAAATTTATGTTTGAGCTGATGTCTCGTGTATATACAAAGGAATAGTATGCCAAGTGTTAACCATCTTCTATGGTTAAACAGACCTATCTTTCAGGCCGCGGATCTGTCATCTACTCTTCCTAATCTGATGCATTTGCAATACTCGTAAGAATCGTTTGATTATGATTTAGATCCTGTAGTACTTCATCTGGAAAGTACCCTTCAATATTTGTCATTTTTTTAGCCACAAACAGTGCTTTAGTTAGGTTCTTCATGAAAGTCTTCACAGGATTTTTTTTTGCAAGGGGCCCACTGAGCTTTCTTGGGCCAGTTGCAACTCCATCAAGTCTTTTGAATAGAGCTCTTTGTGAATGTTCAGTGTGATGAAGGGTGCAACCAATAGTGTGCGGATTCTTCTCAAGAATTTCTTTCAGATTTACCACTAAACCACTCTTCCAACCAATGCTGGTCGCTTTATTATCAAAAAGAATAGCACGAAACTTTAAACCGGTCATATTCTTGCAGAACACTGAATGTTTCCTGAGCAAGAACATCACTAGCAGCACCATTAACAACTATAGTTCTGTGGGTTAACTAGTTGCTTGGAGATATTCCGATTTTCATAGGTGAAAGTGAGGTGATGTTCTGCAAAAACACTTTCTGAGGATAGTTCCCCTTCAGGTGTGTCTGTTTCTATGTAAGTCAATGTTTTTTTCATCTAATGTTCCATCCAAATCAATATAAACGATCCGTGTCTTTGCCTTTGACCCCACACCATAATTAATTAGTGTTTGATGTCATGGAACCTAGCATTCCCGGAAACTGTACCCAGATTTGATGCATATTCACAACTGACAAGTTCCATAGCATATCTGTGAAACTTCATAAGGCTGTAGTCTCTTGAAGGATACTTGTTAGGCTGCCATTAATCAACTTGCTTAAAATGTTACAAACATAAAATAATATTTACTGGGGTTCGGTTTATGTCCAGTTATGTAGGTGTATAAAATACATTTAATTACATATTTTCATGAACATAAAGAAAAGAACACTAACCTCAGAACTAGATGTATCACTTGTAAATTCAAGCAACTTTGTAGGCTGTAAGGAAGATCGAGCTAGCTCATTATCTTCATGCGGTGAAACATGATGTTTCTATTTGACCTTCTTCACTTCTTTGGTAGCAGATGTGTCCACTGATCACATCTGGAATGCACCTTTACAGCCTGTTTTTAATAAGAGATTTTGAAGGTATGCTCTTTCTTCAAGCGGCACCTTTGCAGCTACATGGACAACACAAATGACGTGTTCTTGACCTTCTTGCAGATTACTCTCGAATCATGTAAGGCACACTATCCAGAAAACAGGAACAGGCAGATATATCAAAGAGCTTATCCAGTTTTCCATCCATGTTTCGCTTGATAATCCCTTTAGCAAGCTTGTGATTAATATCTTTCACACTCATGAGTAGATAACTTTTCTTTCAGTGGATTTGTCATTAATTAGGGGCACCTCGGATTCACTGAAGATCGAATGGATTATAAATCTTCGCTAACTCGATGCACTATGGCCCCCAAAATCTGCACTAGGGTTAGCATAATAAAGGTAATAATAGCACTGAAACAGTTGCCTGTAAATGCTCAGATCAGTTAATAATAAACCACAAGAGCCACCTGTATACTGTCCTTCACTTGTTTTTCGTGTCAGAGGCCTAATTTTCACTTTCGGTTTTTCGAAAACAAAAAACCTAAATATCAATAAAATGTTATGTTAAAACATGAGATATGTTTTTATAATTAACCGAACATAATTAGAAGAACAATTACATCATGAACACAATAGCAATACAACACTTTGAGCACCTTCTCAATAACGGGACAAAATAAAAGACTGGTATAGTGGTAAGCGCGCTCTTTTTTCCCCCAATCCCATACTCGTGGCTAATCTGGGGGGCGGGGGTTAGGCCTAAAAGGATTGAAGGGTTGACATTTTACTATTAGCCACAAGTAGGGGATTGGGGGGAAAAAAAGGGGATCTTGTGTTATGCTTTTCTCTTATATTTTCTGCCCAGTGTCAGTTGAAAAAGGGTGTGAGATACACCGAAACTGTTCTGAATTAAATTGTCTTCGGAGAATGTGGTTTAATTCCTCATATATATATATATATATATATATATATATATATATATAAATATATATATATATATATATATATATATATATATATATATATATATATATATATATATATATCTATATATATATATATATATATATATATATATATATATATATATATATATATATATATATATATATATATATATTTCAGGAGCAAGGTAAGAATAAGGAAGATCCGGTTCATTTTCCATCATTTTACAACGTTTTGAGCTTACTCGCTCATTTTCAGGTATTGATATACTATAAATTAAAAGGGAATAAAAAATAATTAGAGCCAGTTAAAAAATGCCATATTTTTTAACAGAGATTAATTAATTTTATTCCCTTTTAATATTATAGTCTGTCAATACTTTAAAATGAGCGAGCAAGCTCTCACTTATGCTGGTTTAAGACCTTACGATATGCAAAACTTTCAATAACTCCTGGACTAACCTTAAGATGACATTGGCGATTCTATTATTCAAAAGAGAATGTAAAACGAATTAAAGGTTTCAAATTTCGTTAGAATCTGCCGAATAGTTATGATGTTATTAACAAAACAAAATAATTCCCGGGTTAATATTGGAATAACTTTGGCAAATATATCATTAGAAAGAGAATGTAAAACAATATAAGGGTTTCAAATTTCGTTAGAATTGGCCGAATAATGATGATTTTATTGATAAAACAATTAATTCCAAGTCTAAGCTTGTGAAGACTTTGGCCATTATATCATTCGAAAGAGAATGTAAAACAACATAAAGGTTTCAAATTTTGCTAGAATCGGCCAAATAGTTACGATGTTATTGCCAAAACAAATAATTCTCGGACTGACTAACCTTGGGAGGACTTTGGTAATTATATCATTCGAAAGAGAAGGTAAAACAACATAAAGCTTTCAAATTTCGCTAGAATCGGACAAATAGTTAGGATGTTATTGCCAAAACAAATAATTCTCGGACTAACCTTGGGCGGACTTTGGTAATTATCTTATTCGAAAGAGAATGTTAAACAACCTAAGTGTTTCAAATTTCGTTAGAATCGGTCAAATAATAATGATGTTAATCCCCCCAAATCATTCCTGGGCTAACCTTGGGCAGACTTTCACAATTATGGCATTCGAAAGAGAATGTAAAACGACATAAGAGTTTACAATTTTGTTAAAATCGGCCAAATAGTTATGATGTTATTACAAAAAAAAAGCAAAACGGGACCGACCGACATAGTCAGATGAAGAGTCTCTCGCAAAAGAGACTCGCACGCGATTAAAAAGTCGCGTGCTTTCACTTTTTCTGATGTATTCATAGCATAGTAGCCCAGCTAGCCTAGCCTAGCCTAGCCTAAACTTGCCTAGTATATCATATCATAGCAACCATAGCATAGCATAATCTACCCTGTTTTAGCCTTGTATAGCCAAGCTTAGCCAAACATAGGATAGCCTAGCCTAAAATAGAATAGCTAAGCTGTGTTAGGTCTAACTTAGCCTAGCTTAGTATAATCTAGCTAGCCTAGTATAATCTAGCATAGTATAACCTACTTTACCCTATCTTAGCAGACACTAGTCTAACCTAGCATATTATAGCCTATCCTATCACAACCACACCTAACATAATATAGCCAAGTGTATCATATTATAGCCTAGTCTACTCTATCCTAGACTAGTACAGCATACCATACCCTAGACTAGAATAACCTTGCATAGCTTAGGCTATTATAGCCTAGGTTAGCTAGCCTATCGTACCCTAACATATTATTAACTAGCATAGCCTAGAATAGCAGAGTATAGCCCTCCTAGCCTATTATACTTTAGCCTACCATAGCATAGCATAGTGTAACTTTATCTAGCATAGTAAAGCTTAGCAAGCCTTAGCCTAGCCTAGCATAGTATAACCTAGCTTAGCATTAACTATCCTAGACAAGTATGGCCTATACTATCCTATTATACCCTAGTCAATCATAGCTTAGTCTAGCCTATCATACTATATGCTATCCTAGCATAACATTTTACAGCCTAATTAGCATAGTATATCTTACTCTTGTACATTATATTTAGCATAGCCTATTAATAGCCTATTCTAAGCTGGCCTAGTAGAGTATAGCATATTAAGCCTTGTCTAGTCTAGGAGAGTATCGGCCGAATAGTTATGATGTTATTGCCACCCACCCACAAAGGTTCCCGGGTTAACCTTGTAAAAACTTTGGAAATTGTATCATTTGAAAGAGAATGGTAAAAAACATAATGGTTTCAAATTTCGTTAGAATCTGCCGAATAATTATGATGTTATTAACAAAACAAATAATTTCCGTGTTAATATTGGAATAACTTTGGGAATTATATCATTTGAAAGAGAATGTAAAACAACATAAGGGTTTCTTTCAAATTTCGTTAGAATCTGCCAATTAGTTATGATGTTATTGCCAAAACAAAATAATTCCCAGGCTATCCTTGGCAGAACTTTGTAAATTATAGCATTCGAAAGAGAATGTAAAACAACATTAGTTTTTCAAATTTCCTTTGTAGCCAGCCGAATAGTTATGATGTTAATAAAAAAAAATTAAAAAAAAGGCAAAACGGGGATCGACCGATCGTCCGCTTACCCACCGACATAGTCGCTCTCGACTAGACTACACGCGACAAAAACATGAGTTTTGGGAGGAATCGGTAGATAGAAGAATTTTATAGCTTGCCCATTTCAAGCCCCGGTTTCTTTTCTTGCAATAAGAAGAAATCAACCTAACCTAACTGAAAATATGGAAGCCCGCATCGAAAACACAATTAAAATAGGTTCACTCTGTTGAAATTAGAGCAATTCCTATATGAATAGGCTAAAATATGTCGTGAAAACATTGAAACATAAGAGGGATATACTTTAATTGGCAAATCATAGAGGAAACAAAAATCAACTATCTTAAAAGAAAAGATCGAATCCCGTATCATATTGAAATAGGCTCTGACGTATGACCTTAAAAATTCTAAGAAATAGACCAAATTTGGCGAAACGAAGATGAACTTAACGATTTGGGGAAACCTAGAAAATATCTACCTAACCGAGAAGCTCGCATCGAAGACACAATTAAATAGCTTTAATCGAGTGAAAATAGAGCAATTCCTATAGGAATAGGCTAGGAAGTAACGATATGGCCTGAAGTGGCCACTAGATTTAATCGGGTGAAATTTGCGATATTCCTATAGAAATAGGCTAAGATGTGACGCCATAGCGTTGAAACATGAGAGGAATAGACCGCAGTTGGAGAAAAGTAAAATAACTAAACATGAACTAGCTAAAAATATCGAAGCCGCATCGAAAACACAATTAAAATAGATTTAGTCATGTGCACATTGAGCAATTCCTATATAAATAGGCCAAAGGAAATAACGGATCGTCGACCATTTTGGTTTGTTGTTTTTTATTTCATTAAGTATGTAAGCGTCCCCCCCTCCCCGGTTGAAACGAGAGCAGGGATTTGTTGGGTAATGTTCGAAATTATTTTGAAATGACTATGGGCGGCTATCGTTATTTTATAAGGTTCGTTCATATTATTTGCTTATTCACGTTGGCGTTTTTTTTATTTATTTGGGTATTTAATCGTTTTTCAGCTGGGTTTGGGATGTTAAAATAATTTAAGGGATTTGTAGAATAATGTTCAAAATTATTTGGCAATTACTATGAGCGGCGATTAATGTATTATAGGTTCTTTCCTTTTTTTTTGCTTAGTCACGTTTGCGGTATTTGTATCTAGTTGGGTACTTAATCTTTTCCACCTGGGTTTGGGCTAGTAAAACAAATACAGGGATTTGAAAACTAATGTATAAAATTATTTGGAGACGACTATGAGCGGATTTTTTTTTTTTTTAGAGGTTATTCCCTATTTCTGCTTAGTCACCTTTGTTTACATCGCGATAGGCGGCCCTTTTTCCCTTTTGTGACCCATTTTTGGGCTATTTCCCTGCTTTTCCCAGGGTTTCGCTAATGTATTAGATGCATGGATGTTTCAATTGATTTATTTGAGTGGTAATTCGTACCTCGGACCGGCTATTAAAGAAAAAAAAAGGTTGGGGGCAGAAATCGGTAGCTAGAAGAATTTTATAGCTTGCCATTTTCCGGCCCCGTTTTTTTTCTTGCGGTTCCGTTTTATTTGAAAGGCTCTAAGGTGACGTCAGGACCTTAAAACCTGGAAGAAATATACAGACTTTGGCGAAACGTATAATACGAAGAACTAAAACGAATTTGACGAAAACTCTAATAAGAAGAAATCAACATAACCTGGCTAAAAATATCGATAAAAATGAAGATCCATACTTCGCTCACGTTGCCATAATATTTCGTCCTTTCCCAATATGTTTCACCTAGGCAGATAGGAAAAATAACGTCTTCTGATTTACCTGCTGAGTTTCGGGCAGTAACTAACAAAGAAATATCAAGGCGCACAGTGAGAATAAGGTTATTAGAAGCTGGGCTCAAAGGATGTAAGGCTAGAAAGAAACCGTAGCTGTCTCGAGTGAACAAGAAGAAGCGATTGTCTTGTGCATGAAGATTGGACTGATGATGATTCGGCTAAAGTTGTTTGGTCTGGTTAAAGCAACTTTGAGCTATGTTCTACACATTAATTTCCACCAATTTATTACGCTTTTACACATTTTTATTGCAGACCAAAGTTTGTATTGGATACCAAAATTGATCAGTAAAATTTGTATTTCTCCTCAGATCTTTTGAGCCTCTGGAGCTGTTTATGTTAGTCAAAGAGGTGGGAAAGCTTATGATCCGAGTTGTGTTGTCCAAACAGTCAAATTTCGAGGTGGCAGTGCAATGGTTTGGGGCTGCATGTCATCTTCAGGTCATGGATTGTTGTTGACTTGTGAGGGCAGAATGTATTCCAACACTTACACCAGCATGTTAGATCAGGTTTATCAACCTTCCTTAGGTAAAATTCACACATATAGAGTACCAAAGGGTTGGTTTGAAAAGAAAGGAGTGACGTTGATTGAATGCCCATCCCCCCCGCTCAATCTCCAGACCTCAACCCCATTGGACATTTGTGGTCCCATGTGGGCACAAGAGTGAGGGTGCACAAATGTTGCTCAAAAAAGTGAATGAACAGCCAAATTTCATGAAGAGTGGCAGAAAATTGAGCCAACCACCTGTGCCAACTCAGTCTCAAGTATTAAAAACGCATAAAAGCGGTTATAAAAGCAAAAGGAAGACCCATCAAATATTAATTATGGATAAAAGATACGCAAAAATGTTTATTTTTATTATTTAACGTATGAAATAAATGAGTTTCGATCATATTCTTCACTTTCTCATCCCTGCCCCATAATTTTGGTCAAAGCTGTATTTTTTAGATATCGTCGAAGTTGGCACGAAAAAGTGAATAACTATGCCGTGTTGTTTCACGAATGCTTTAGATTTACTTATTTGAGTTTCTCTGCTTAAAATATCATCATTTAATTTCAACTGCTAATGTCCTGTAATGGTGTATGTTGAACTTAATTTTATTAATTTATTAGTTTATCAATTTTACATTACCAATATATAATTTTATAAATGTATCCATTTTTATTAATGTATTCATTTTTTTCCATTTGGATTTGGGGCTGGGATTGTCCATATAGGACATGAGCAGTCGAAATAAAATGATGACATTTACAGCAAAGAAATTAAAATACATAATTCATTCTGATCTATCTGGAGTTATTTCATAAAAATATTTCACATATCATACATGAATCAACTAATACAGCAGGCTTATTCACTTTCTTCCACCAACTTAGACGAACCCTAATATCTATATATAAATATATATGGAAAATATTCTGAGACAGATTGGTGCGGTTAATGTATTAGAATTTTTAGATTACTGACTCTACTTCAGGTCCAGCGTGACACTCTCGTCCTCGAACTGGAGGACAACACTTAGGGAGCCCTTCTACTGTGCCCAAAAAGGAACATTTCAAAGTACTCCCTTCATGCTAGTCTCATTTACCCTCCTAGAAAACAGGATATTTATTAAATATAACAACTCTGTCTTTCGTATGTATTTAGATAAGACAGCGGTGTTATAAATAATAAATATCCAGTTTCGTACTACGGTAAACGAGACTAGCATAGAGGGGATATTTTGAAATGTGCTTTTTTTTAGCACTGTAGAAGGGCTCCCTAAATGCTTTCTTTCAATTCGAGGGCCAGGGTGTCATGCTGGACGACCTGAAGTAGAGTCAGTTGTATATAAATGCTAATACATTAACTATATATATATATATATATATATATATATATATATATATATATATATATATATATATATATGAAATGAATAACTAACAAAGTAGCACGTGAGGTGGTTCGAAATGAATTTAATGACCCGCAGGGAAAATGAAAAGGTGGTCGTTTAATTTTTACTGTATTATATATACCCTTATTATATTATTTTCACTTGTAATTATCCTTGAGAATGAACTGAATAAAGTTCGAAAGTACTCGGAAGCACCTTTTCATTTTTCCGGCGAGACATTACATACGAGGGGTGGTCAATAAGTTTTGCGAATCGGTAGGGCAAAACAGAGGAAGGGAGATGGCTGTTTGTGTGGGTGTTAAGACAAGTTATAACAAGTCAGGACTTGAAGCCGTACGCTCCTGCCGCGTCTATTTAAGAAGCAGTAGCTGATCGCAGAGCGTCAGTCACATATTTTTCAAAAATGGAGAAGGTTGAGCACCGCACATTGATCAAATATTTCACCAAGGAAGGCCATAATGCAAAAGAGATCCATGAACGCATGGTTGCAGTGTACACCGACACCGCCCTTACCTATGCAACCATTGTTCGCTGGAATAGGGAGTACCGCCATGGTCGTGAGTCCCTTGAAGATGACGCCCGTCAGTCGTGACCATTGAGGACAATGTGGCCTGTGTGAAGAGGAGGATCCTCGAAAATCGACGGCTGAAGGTCGAAGAAATCGAGCGAGAACTTGGAATATCACATGGAAGTGTTATCAACATCATCCACGACAATTTGGCCATGATCAAGGTCTCTGCCCGTTGGGTCCCTTAAAACCTCACGCCCCATGATCGACTTCAACGTCGTCAAATTCCACAAGGCCAGAGTTGCACAAGCTGCCCTGCGCGAGTGCGGATTCGAGGAGCTCGACCACATCCCCTACAGTCCAGATCTGGCCCCTAGCGACTACTTTTTATTCCGCCAGCCCCATGCTGCACTGCGTGGACGCAAGTTTGGGGACGATGAAGATGTCCAGCTCACCGTCCAGGAGTGGATTGAACAGCATTCGGGAGATTTCTGGTTGTCGGGAATTCGAAGCCTCAGGGACAAGTGGCGCAAGTGCATTGAAGTCGAGGGTAGTTATATTGAAAAATAATAAAACACTTTTCCTCATTTCTCGTTTCCTTATATCTGAATTGCAAAACTTATTGATCGCCCCTCGTATATATATATATATATATATATATATATATATATATATATATATATATATATATATATATATATATATATATATATATATATATACATACGCTTGAAATATCACAAAGGAAAATAATACACAGAATATGCCCAAGCGCTTTCCTGTTTCGAACGGGTCAAACTTCAAATGCTCTGTTTATTCATCAATCTACTTTGAACCATCAAATAGATTGGTCTAATGCGAAAGCAATTATGTTTGTGCCCAATTTTATTGAGAGAAATTTAATGTAATCAGCCATGATGAAATTCTCCCATAACATTATTTTCAATTTAAGTGAGGGTCTATTTAAATTAGATAATTGGATCATGAATAATATTTGTTTGAAATATAAATTTAATTTGTTGAATTGATTTGTATATCGTAGTTCGTTAGCTGTTTTTCCCCTAAACGATTGTCTTTGTTCGTCAGTACGTTTGAATGACGTCAAATTTCTCTGTTTATTAACTGTTTCTCTATTCCATTGTTCTTCTGCCCCTGATGATGTAAACAAGAAAGCGTTTAGGCATATTCTGTGTATTATTTTCCTTTGGGATATTTCAAGCATCTTAGATCACGTGTTTTTTGGTGATTATTTGCATATATATATATATATATATATATATATATATATATATATATATATATATATATATATATATATATATATATATATATATATATATAGCAAGAATATGAAGACCCAGGTGATTATACTAATCATTTATTGGCCGGAGGTTTCGGACCTTTACTAGAACCATCTTCAGCGACTATATCGTCTAATGAGAATGGGAAGGAACATTAATTGATAACACTTAGAAGAATGCATTAAAAAAAAGCGGAAGAAGGCAAGTTGAAATAACAAAATTGACAATAATTAAAATTAAAGTAAAAACACTAATAATATATAGAATTAAATAATATTACCCAGTGGTATTTAAAAAAAAATAGAAAGTGAAATTATAACAAACTGACTTGATTATCACGTATTAAAAATTACTGAAGTAAACACAAAAAATAACATTATATTAAATTGTAAAAACACACACCAAAAAAAGACAAAAACCCCGAAAATAAATCAGAATCAACAAAGATACTGACCTTTAACGTGGGAGTTGAGAAATCAACTAACTAAACATATAAAATTACTGACGTTATGTAGGCCAAACTGGCTTACAATTCAACTGCAGGATCGCGATGCACTTGGGTTTGTCTCATAGGACTGGTGTTCCCATTTCTAAACCTGAAGCCTCTTCCATCAGGCAACATTCAGAGTATCACCATCATCCTCTTAATTCTAATTCATTTACTATATTAACTTCAGCCTTAACTTCTCTCGATTTGAAAATCTTAGAGTCACTATATATGATTAAAATAAATCCAAAGTTAAATAATTACGCCTCCTCAATTAAATTATTCGCAATATAACCAACCAACACTTCAATAGATTAACTAGCCAACCGACCAACCGAATAAATTTTGTCAGTAATTTTATATGTTTAGTTAGTTGATTTCTCAACTCCCACGTTAAAGGTCAGTCCCTTTGTTCATTCTGATTTATTTTCGAGGTTTTTGTCTTTTTTTGGCGTGTGTTTTTACAATTTAATATAATGTTATTTTTTGTTTACTTCAGTAATTTTTAATACGTGATAATCAAGTCAGTTTGTTATAATTTTACTTTCTATTTTATTTTTTAAATACCACTGGGTAATATTATTTAATTCTATTTATTATTAGTGTTTTTACTTTAATTTTAATTATTGTCAATTTTATTATTTTAACTTGCCTTCTTCTGCTTTATTTTTAATGCATTCTTCTAAGTGTTATCAATTAATGTTCCTTCCCATTCTCATTAGACGATATAGTCGCTGAAGATGCTCCTAGTAAAGGTCCGAAACATCCGGCCAATAAATGATTAGTATAATCACCTGGGTCTTCATATTCCTGCTACATATCAGATTCCCAAGGAACAAATCAATTACCAGTATATATATATATATATATATATATATATATATATATATATATATATATATATATATGTGGAAAAGTCACAAAGTATCGCGTAAGGAAGATATAAATGCAACAAAGCCCGCAGGGAAAATTAATACGAGGATTCCAAGTACTTTCGAACATTATTTCGAGTTCTTTATCAAGGAATAACAGAAGTATTAAAAATTGTAATATTTATAAGGATGATACAGAGGAGAGGAAACGCCTACAAAAAAGCAAAATACCAATCAACGAAATGAATTAATATGAAATGGAAACCTTAGGAGGACCGAAGATAAATACAAACTAAGATCATTAAATTAGGTAAATTCAAAAGGCTAAAGGTTGACAAAAGGATTAAAATACTGCCTAAGCAATTAGGGAGGGAAATCTTAACGAGAGATTAACCTCAGAGGTCAGGATCTAAAAACCAAGGTAGAATAAGTACAAATGTTCTAAAGACTTGACTTAAATGGAAATAAATACAGAAAAAAACATAAGTCTACAGAGATGCACACAAAATAAAATTAAATTGCTTTATTAAGATTAATATAAATATTTAGTCTCAAATTAAAAGTTTCAACAGTACATTGTGAATATAATTTAAAAAATAACCATCAAGTTTATATAAGCCAGGACTTTAATTAAAATTTTGGAATATACTAATAAAGGTTGATTCAATGATATTTCGGGAAATTGTATCTTATTATGACAGATGATTTTAGCAGAATTCCAATCAATATTGTGATTAAGATATGGACATAAAATGAGCTGCTTTCTTCGCTACGACGGACATTATATTTATGCTGAGAAATTCTTTTTTTTTAAACATTTACCTGATTGGCCAAAGTAATATTTAGAGCAATGGATACATTTTACGCAATATACATTACCAATAGGGGAAGGGGCGTTCTTGACTAATAGTTTAGAGATAGTATTATTATAGTTAAATACTACACAAATGCCTAGAGATTTTAAAATATGAGGAAGAGAAGCAAAGGATTAATTAAAAGGAAGTACAAGAGTATTCTTGTTATTAAACGGCGCGCGAGGTTCAAAAGTATAAAAAGACTTTTTAGCTAACTGAAGGAAGTTATCAATGAAATGAAAAGGATAGCAAAGTTTATGGCCGATATAAAGATCTATTTCTATTTCAATGTTTATCCATGCACTTCCTATAGTTAGTCCTGAATTTTTTGACTCTGAAGTTTCCAAAATTTTTGACATCGGCCATAAACTGTGGAAGCTATGTAACCATAGTCTAAGGAGGAGATTATTTGGAACGCACGGAATAACGAAAACGCGCAACTCTCTTGGATGCCTTCGATCCCAGAAAATATATCTGGATCCCAGCATGAGGTAGAGACACAGTCCTCTTTCAGCCTCATATCCTAGCCCTCACCCTGCCCTCATCTGTTTCCCACTCTTCCTCCCCTCTTCCCACAGACGGGTAATTGGCCTTTCTGCCTCTTCAAGCATTTTGCAGGAGCTTTCTTCCGTGCCTAATTAGCCAATTAACTAAAGTTAGCCTTTCTCCCAGGTCCTTCTCGCGGCCCTCCGTATTTATTATGATAATCATTATGCTCATCAGAGAGAGAGAGAGAGAGAGAGAGAGAGAGAGAGAGAGAGAGAGAGAGTCTGCAACACATAAACAGCTTTCCTAATTAGCTTATCAGACCCGATAATGAACACAAGAACCCTAAAACAAGTTAGATTAGACACTCTCTCTGTCTCTATCTCTCTCTCCAAAAATCTTTCTATTTCTGTCTGTCTATCAGCTTGTCTATCTCTCTGACTCTCTGTATGTGTCTCTGTCTATCTCTCACTCTATCCTTATGTCTTCCTATCTCTCTTACTCTCTGTCTATTTCTGCATATCTGTCCTTCTCTATTTTTAAGGTTTTTGTCCGTCTTTCTGTCTCTCTTTCTCTCCGTATCTTATCTTTCTGCCTTTCTGTCTCTCTGCCAGTCTTTCAGCCTCTCTTTCTTTCTGTCTGCAACTTTTTGGTCTACCTAGGTGTCTGTCCTTCTGTTTCCATCTCTCTCTCTCCCCCTCTCTCTCTCCCCCCCTCTCCCTCTCTCTCTCTTTCTCTCTCCCTCTCCCTCTCTCCCCCCTCTCCCTCTCTCTCTCTCTCTCTCCCCCTCTCTCTCTCCCCCCTCTCCCTCTCTCTCTCTCTCTCCCCCTCTCTCTCTCCCCCCTCTTCCTCTCTCTCTCTCTACTCTCACTCACTCTTTCTCACCTCTCATCCTCTTTTAGTCTCTTTTTCTCTCTCTCTCACCTCTCATTCTATATTACTCCCTCTTACTCCCCTTCTCACTCTCTTTAAGAACCCTGTGGCGAGAACGCACTACTCCTGGAGTTCGCGAACAACGAGTTCCTCACTCAATGGGTGAGAGAGCCAACGAGAGGAAACAATATCCTCGACTTGGTTTTTACCTCTGAGGATGACATCGTTGAGGACCTCTCTGTTGGCGAAGAACTCGGTGGCAGTGACCACCGACTAATTAGATTTGTAGTCAAAGTTCCGAAGGCAGGGACTGCAACTAGTAAATCGAAGAAACTCGATTTGAAAAGAGCAGACTTTGCAGGTCTTCGTGCTGGACTGACTGACGCGAGGCTAGAAGTGTGCGATGTTGTTGAAGACTCGTGGAACAGTTTCAAAACCACATTCATGAGTCTTCAATTGCGTTTCATCCCTCTGAAATGTCCCCGTCGGTCTTCTGTTCAACCAAAGTGGTTTAATCGAAAAATCGACCAACTGCTTAGGAAGAAGAGAACTGTGTACCGGCAATCGAAGATCTCGGGTGACTTTGACGAATACCGGAGGCTAGCCAGGAGAGTGAAGTCCAGCATGAGGGCGGCTAAGCGTTCTGAGGAACTCCGAGTGGCGAGACTCTGTAAAGAAAAGCCCAAGGAGTTTTTTGGATACGTGAACAGCCGTAAACCAATCCGTCGAACGATTGGTCCTTTGAGAAATAAGGAGGGGGCATTAAAGCACTTAGATGCAGAAAGTGCTAACCTCCTCAACGACTACTTCTCTTCAGTGTTTACTGAAGAGTGTAAGCCCATCCCCCAGCCAATGGATTCCTACTCGGGGGAAAAGCTGGAGGATATGCACTTCACCGAAGGGGAAATAAAAAAGAAGATTAGTAAACCTAATGACGAATAAGTCACCTGGCCCGGATGGGTTTCTACCTAAAGTGTTGAAAGAAGTGCGCGATCAAGTTTCACAACACCTGATTGCAATCTTTAACATGTCAATCCGGACCGAATGCGTTCCTAGAGACTGCCGTGAAGCGGAGGTGACTCCTATCTTCAAGAAAGGAGACCGAAGCCAACCGTTGAACTACCGACCTATCAGTCTGACTTCGATAGTCGGTAAACTCATGGAAAGCATCATGGTGGACAAAATGACGTCGTATTTAGAGTCAAACCTGCTACTGAGGAGTTCCCAGCACGGCTTCCGAATGCAACGGTCATGCCTGACGAACCTTGTGGAATTCTTCCACTTCGTGTTCAGTGAGCATGATCGGGACAAGGCGGTGGATGTGGTGTACTTAGACTTTCAGAAAGCCTTTGATAAGGTACCACACCGCCGCCTTCTCCAGAAAGTGCGAGCGTTGGGCATAGACGGAAAAGTAGCCGGCTGAATCGAGAACTGGCTAAGTGGCAGACAGCAACGGGTGGTGGTGAATGGACAGGCTTCTAATTGGGTGCCCGTTACTAGCGGGGTGCCTCAAGGTTCTGTCCTGGGACCACTACTATTTATCATCTACGTCAACGACATGGACGGTGACATGGTTGCCAAGATTTCCAAATTTGCCGACGATACCAAGCTTGGTATGAACGTTGCAAAGGATGGAAATACTGCCCGCCCTCAGGAAGATCTTGGGAAGATTGAGGAGTGGTCGGACACGTGGCAAATGCCTTTTAACGTGGGCAAATGCAAAGTGATGCATATCGGCCACAGAAACCCCAAATATCAGTATATCCTTAAGGCCACTGCTATTGAATCCACCGACACTGAGAAGGACTTGGGTGTAACAATCACTAGTTACCTCAAGTTCTCGAAACAGTGCATTGAGGCGGAGAAAAAGGCCCAAAGGATGTTAGGCTATATTAAGCGCCAGTTTGGTTATCGGAACCAGGAGATTGTACTGTGCCTGTACAACTCACTTGTCCGACCGCACCTGGAGTATGCCGTACAATTTTGGAGTCCTTCATTGCGAAAGGACATCGCGAGATTGGAACGCGTACAAGCCAGGGCAACCAAGCTGATTCCCTCTATCTGACATAAAAGTTATGAGGATAGACTAAGGGAATTAGATCTGTGTTCGCTGGAAACCAGTAGACTGCGTGGTCAGCTCATCGAAGTTTTCAAAATGCTTCGAGGGTTCGACAATGTTGACTACCGGGATATTTTCACACTGAGTGAGAACAGAACGCGCAATCACGGCTTCAAATTTGAACTGAAGCGTTACAACCGCAATCTGTGTGGAATTTTTTTTTACCTACAGTATCTGCGGTAAGTGGAACGCACTTCCAGTGGAAGTTGTCAACAGTGAATCTGTTGACCAGTTTAAGTCAAGACTAGACAAAGTCTTAAAAAGCGGCCGTTCAGGGACGCAAAACAATTAAGCAGCCATTTGCCTGTTCGATTGCTACCCAAAGGTACCCTCTTTGAATGGACCGTAAGGTCTCCTAGGGTACTTACTTTCCTTGTTACTCCCTCTCTCGCTTATTCTCGATTACCATCTTTCTGCCTATCTCTTTAACTCTCTCTCTCTCTATCTCTCTCTATATCTCTCTCCATCACTCTCTCTGTCTCCTTCTCTCTTCTCTCTCTTTTATTCTCCCCCACGGACTGTTACTTAGGTAAGAAGCTGGAGGAAATGCACTTCACCCAATTCGAAGTAGAGAAGAAAGTCAACGACCTAAAGACGAATAAGTCCCCTGGACCGGACGGGTTTCTACCCAAAGTGTTGAAATAAGTGCACAATGAAGTGTCACAACATCTGAGCACAATCTTCAAAACTTCAATCCAGACCGGATACGTTCCTGTAGACTGGCGTGAGACTGAGATGACTTTCATCTCCAAGAAAGGACACTCTAACTAACCGTCGAACTACTGACCTATTAGTTTAACTTCGATAGTTGGTAAACTCATAGAAAGCATGATGGTGGACAAAACGCCATATTTAGAGTCGAACTTGCTACTAAAGTGTTCCCAGCACGGTTTTCGAAGGCGCCGGTCATGCCTAACGAACCTTGTGGAATACTTCCACTTCGTTTTCACTGAACATGATCGAGATAAAGCGGTTGATGTTGTGTACCTTGAATTTCAATAAGCCTTTGATAAGGTACCACATCGCCGCCTTCTCCGCAAAGTGCGTGCACTGGGTATAGACGGAAAGGTAGCAGGTTGGATAGAGAACTGGCTCAGCGGCTGGCGGCAACGGGTGGTGCTGAATGAACAGGCTTCTAAGTGGGTGCCCGTTACCAGTGGTGTACCTCAAGGTTCTGTCCTGGAACACCTACTTTCATCATCTATGTTAACGACATTGATGGTGACAGGGTTGCGAAACTTCTAAATTTGCCGACGATACCAAGCTTTGTATGAACGTTGCAAAGAAAGGAAACACTGCCCGCCTACAAAAAGATCTCCGGAAGATTGGGGAGTGGTTGGACACGTGGCAAATGCCTTTTAGCGTGAACAAATGCATAGTAATGCATATCAGCCACCGAAGCCCCAAATCACGGTATATCATTAAGGGCACTGCTCTCGAACGCACTGGTACCGAGAAGGACTTGGGTGTAACAATCACTAGTGACCTCAAGTTCTCGAAACAGTGCATAGAGGCGGGGGGAAAGGCCCAAAGGATGTTAGGCTATATAAAGCGACAGTTTGGATATCGAAACAATGAAATAGTACTCTGTTTGTAGAATTCACTTTTCTGACCGCACCTAGAGTATACCGTACAATTTTGGAGTCCTTCGTTTCGAAAGGATATCGCGAGATTGGAACGTGTGCAAGCCTGAGCAACCAAACTGATTCCATCTATCAGACATAAAAGTTACGAGGATAGATTAAGGGAATTAAATCTGTTCTCGTTGGAGACCCTGAGTTTGCGTGGTCAGCTTATCGATGTTTTCAAAATACTTTGAGGTTTCGACAATGTAGACTACATTGATGTTTTCCAACTTAGTGAGGGTAGAACTAGAAATTACGGCTACAAACTTGAATTGAAGCGTTACCACCGCGATCTGTGTGGGAATTTATTCACGTACAGCATCTTTAGTAGCTGGAATGCACTTTCAGTGGAAGTTGTCAACAGCAATTCTGTTGATTAGTTTAAGTCAAGACTGGACAAAGTCTTGAAAAGTGGCCGTTTAGGCCCGTTTGTCGTTGAGCAGAACTCTGCCTTCTCGACCGCTAGTCCAAAAGTCCCCTCTCTGAATGGACCGTAAGGTCTTCTAGGGTACATCTTGTAGCTCTTTGTAGCTCTAACACTCTATCTCTCTCTCTCTAAAGCTGAATCTAAAAAAAATCCAAAGTAGCATTAGCCCAATAAAAGACAAATATGATATTCTACAATATAACGATGTTGAAATAGCAAACACTTTAAATGAATATTTTGCAACTGTGTTTATAAAAGAGAATACGATTAATAATCTCACACTAACTATTAAAAATGCCGGTATTAAATCATTGGAAACTATTAGTTTCGCTGTTTTTACTATAAAAAGCTTATTGAGAAAAGGAATAAATATAAATCCCCTGGACCAGATAAAATATTTTCAAGAGTTCTGAAAGAAATCAAAGATTCAGTGGCTGAACACCTAACGCAGATTTTTAATTTAGCGTTAGAGAGTGAAATTATTCTTCAAGATCGCAAGCTAACAAATGTAATGCCGATATTTAAAAGAGGTTGTATTGCAGAAAAAATACTTGAGCATTTAGAAAAGAATAAATTATCAAATTTATTAGATTTCTTCCACTTTGTGATGGAGAATATGAAAGTACCAGATCAGTCGATATTCTGTATTTAGATTTTCAAAAGGCATTCGATAAAGTACCGCATAAGAAATTGACGTCTAAAGTAAGAGCCTTAGTAATAGAAAGAGAAGTAGCAAAATTGATTGAAAATTGGCTCACTGATCGTAAACAGAGAGTAGTCATTAACGGACAAGAGTCAGAATGGAAATCCGGTGAGTAGTGGAGTTCCACAAGGTTCAGTTCTTGGACCTTTGCTTTTTTATTATATATGTTAATGATGTAGATGATGACCTCCTGTCAAAAATTTCTAAATTCGCAGATGATTGCAAGTTAGGAAAATGAATAGTAACTGGGGAGGATGTTTTAGAATTCAAAAGGATATTGATAAAATAGCACAGTGGTCTACAAAATGGGAACTACCCCTAAATCTAGACAAATTTAAAGTAATGCATATAGGTCATAAAAACCCAAGAGCAGAATATAAAAGTTTTGATCGAAATATTACCGTAACTGACAATGAAAATATCTTGGAGTCCATATATCAAATGAGCTCAAGTTTTCTCAGCAATGAAGTTTTAAAAATAAAGCTACAATTTTAAATAGGTACAATGCATTGGTAAGACCACAATTAGAATACTGCGCTCAGGTCTGGTCACCATACATACGAAAGGATATTGACAGATTGGAGAAAGTACAAGCTAGAGCCACAAAATTGATACCAGAATTACGAAATTATAACTATGAGAAAAGACTAAATTTATTCACACTAGAAACAAGACGTTTGAGAGGTAAATTAATAGAAGTATTCAAAATCATGAAAGGAATAGATAATGTAGATTATTCTACTTGGTTCGTACTTAACATAAATTATACGAGAAATAATAGCATGAAAATCGTTGCGAAACATTTTCGAACAAATTTATGTAGAAACTTTTTTCCTATAAAATGGTAAAATACTGGAACCAGTTGCCTGAAGAAGTGGTATCCGGCAGTTCATTTGACACTTTTAAAACTAAACTGGACAAAGTAATGCTAAACTTTAGATAAAAAGTGACAAGACATTGTATGTTGATAAAAACGAAGAAAAAAAAGCATGTTCTAAGTTTAGATGAGTAAGACATAATAACTATTACGGTTTTTAATTTGATTCTGCATCTATATAAAATGAAAATACGTTTCCTTCATGTTTTACTAATACAAATAATCATATATATGTATATGAATAACTATTTTTCAAAATATGTGACAAAAAGCTTTGCATCTGCAAACGGTACTAGCAGTGTCCAATAAGACAGTAAAAAGCTTTTAAAATAAGAATGGAACGAGTAGATAAATCTAATAGATAATAAGCGACAAACAATTGCATATTTACAAAAAAAGAGCATGTTCTAAAATAAGATAATTATGATCAGTTTGATTTTGTTTTTATATATATTAGTATTTCCTGCTTTGCTTTTAAAATTTCCTGGATGTGTCCATTTTCTAACACTGCCAGGTATATATTCTCACTTTTCCAAGCCCAGAAACGGGTGGGAGAGGTGGGTGGAGAGAGACTTGATCTTTACTATCCTATTCCTTATCTGTAGTATTGTATATAGTTAAAATTAGGGATAAAATTATAGGTACTTCCATTGAAATGGATCGAATGGTTTCTTGAAGTACTTACTTTCCTTGTAACTCCTTGTAACTCTCACTCTGTCACTCGCAATCTCTCCAACTCTTTCCTCTCTCTCTTTCTCTTTTTCTATAGCTGTCTCTCCTACTCTTACTTAGTCTTTCTTCTTATTCTTTGTTACTCTCTCTCATTAACTGGAACCCCATGAAGAGACGGCGACGAAAACGCCCCGTTTACCTGGGATTGCATGGAGAGATTGGGACAAACATGACCCTCACTACCTAGAGCTGCATGAAGACAAGGCGATGTAGACGCTCCACACTACCCGCAGCTTAATAAAGATACGGGAAAGATCATGCCATCACTTAATAGAGCTAAATGAAGAAACAGCGGCGAACATGTCCCTTCCCCCCCGACCTCCAATATGAGACGGCAAGCAACAGGCCAATCAATACCTGGTGGTCCATGAAACGACGTGGATGAACAAGCCCTTCACTATCTGCAACTGCATGAAGACGGCGATAAGCAGACCTCGCCCTGCATTGCGCTGCATGATGAGGCGGTGACGAAGACTTCCCTTCCTCACCTGTAGCTGCATGAAAACGGTGACGAACACGCCGGTCAGTACCCGAACTGAATAAAGAGACCATGAATAACACTGACTTCAATACCTACAGCTATATGAAAAGACGTCGACAACACAACATGTACTTCACGGAGCTCCATCAAGAGACGGCAACGAAAACGCCCTTCACTGCCTGTAAGTGCACGAAGTGACGGGAGGAAACAAAAGTCCACATTACCTGGAGCTCGGTTACGCGACGGTGACAAACACGCTCCTCGCTACCTAGAGCTTCCTGAAGAAACTGATACGAGCTCGCCTATGATTACCTGGAACCACATGAATGGATAACGATGAAACTGCCACTCACTAGTTGACCTGCATGTAAAGAGAGACTTGATTACGCCCTTCACCACCTGGAGCTTCATGAAGAAACACCCACAAACACGCCCATCACATCTTAGAGCTGCATGAAGAAACAGCGACGGACACGTTCCGATCTACTCGGAGCTCTATTAGATAGACACCAAGAAACAAGCCACTCACTACCCGGTCTGCATGAAGAGACAACCTAGCCCTACCACTTTACCTGAAGCTGCATGAAAAGACAGCTACGAAAATGCCATCACTCCCTGGAAGTCCATACTGAGAACGAGACGAGAAATCTCCATAATACTTAGATCTGCATGAAGAGAAGGCCACGAACACACCGATCACTACCTGTAGCACCATGAAGAGACGACGTGGAGCACGCCCCTCACTACCTGTAGACGAACGAACTTCTCTCAACAATAGCAAACCGATAAGATCAGGATCAGATGGTGGGAAGTATAGCAGGAGCTGGCTTCCGACTATTCAAAACTTCCATCATCCAACATTCAGATGCATATAAAACCAAGGTGCCTCAGCTTCGTGAACTCAATGTTCTCAAGAAAACAGAATACATCATCATTGGGCTCAATGAAATAATAAAAAAAGAAGCGGAAAATGCAATTAATCTCTCTCCGTCCCGACTGAAGAGAAACGACATGTAGCTGATAGATGCCAACAAGTTGAAAGCATGAGTGAAATATGCAAGATTAATTCAACGGACATCCTCCATAGCAAAGATGAGCTGAAACTTGATGGACTGATACCAAAATACATAATGCCTTTAGTTACGGGTAAGACAACCACAACACAAGTTATAAAATTTAATCTCTAATTGACACTTGACCTGTCGAATGCGCCAACTCTCAGTTCTTTACACTCCATTTGAACTCATCTCTTTAGGTTGAAGGATATCGAGAGAATTAAGCCTCAACCCCCTCATCTTAACAACGTGTAGTCAATGGTCCAATTCTTACTATCGTTTCTATCCTTTGCACGCCACACATTTTAACTCACATCTCCCGAATACCTATTTCGTATTTATGTAAAAACTATGGAGTACATGCAAGGACTCATCTTCATTTCAGCTGCTTCCACCTCTATAGCAAGCTAAGAGTCACGAGTCTCGACCAAATAATCTTATTACGAACACATACTAGCCTCATATGTGAGTCAAGACATTTCATCCATCAAATAATTTTCAATTAGTGTAGTTGGTCCACTAGTGCGAATTATAATTGGAACAGTAAATGCGAATGTGTACCTCTGCCCTAACCAGCAGGATTTATACAGAACAACGCGCCATGCCATACTGCAAAGCAAGTTAAATACTATTTCAAACAAGAAAATAGCTAAGTAATGAAGGGCCTTTTCAAAGCCCGGACCGGGACCCAATTGAGAACCTGTAGAAGATCATTTGAGACAAACCTATACACCATCAGCCTTTAACTGCGACAGATTTACGGACGAAAATTCAGCCTGAATGGAAGAAAATAACACCAGAAATTTGCAAGAAACTTTTAAAGACTTTATATTAAATGTTTTAAGTTTATATTTGTCAAATCTTGCTATGTTTATAGTGTATTTTCTTTCTAAGCAATTCTATGAATGATCGTTCTCGTATTTTGCACGTGTCATTATTTTATTTTGTTAGCTTTTTTAGTATAATTTATTGAATATATGATTTTACTCGTACCCTATAAATTTTTCAGAAAATCTATTAAATACATGCCTTTTTGTATCATGTAAATTTCATTTACCTACTCATATGTTTGAGAATATTATAATAAAAGAAAATCGTTCCCTTATTTTGCTCAGTAAGAGTATGTTGATCCTGTTTCAGAGGCTCATATGCGAGTGATTGAGTGTTCGTAGTTGGGAGTCAAAAGGCTCAAAATAAAATGAGAACCTGTAACAAATTTATTGCATTCCCATTCGGGATCGCTCTTGGTCTAAGTTTTAAAGAAAGGTCACAGCAGAGTTATTGCTTGACTTTTTTAATAATTTTCCACGTTGAAATGCAAAACTTCAGAACAATTTTTCAATATATTTTTTACCCACCATGTTTGCATTTTTAAACAAATATATATATACAGATTTTTTTACCTTGAGATTGGTAGTCTGTACTGTACATGCAAACTCATCTGTAGACAACGCAGAGAGGAAGCACACATTTAACATTTGAACCCAACCTGTTGCACTCTTTATCTTAAACTCAATGCATGATTGTTAACCTTTCTTATCTGTCAATTTAAATGCATTTGTTTAAAGGAATCTACATAATTCTTAAATATCAGTTTACTTTTCTCTTCCTTACCCATAGAATTATAAAATGTAACAGCACTGAACTTTATCACGGTAACGAATCAATGAAATTTAACACGAACAGATAATGTTGGGACGCAGGTGAAAAAAGGCTAATCTCTGAGAATATGGCCGATTTATAAGCGAGATAGTAAAGGTACTCGCAAGCTTTCAAATGTTTGAAAAACTATTGACACGCAAATACGTACACTATGCAACTTTTGAAAGAGTTAAGAGCTTGATAAGATTTTGTAAAAGAAGTGTAGGAATAAGAAGATGAAATTTGATGAAAATACAAGGGAATCGTTTTATAAGACGAGAGGGCGTCTAATTCTGAGTTTGCGGTTGGTTCTTATTACTTGTATCTTGTATCTCGGCAGGAAAATGCAAGAGATTGCGACTCTGTGTGTTTTACTCTAATGACGCTTGTGATTTGGCCTGTATTATGAGCATACAGTGAGTGATGTAAAGTCTGAGAGAAAGTCCCATATTTCTTGGAAACAGGATGTAAGGGTGAGGTTCAGAGCTAACGAAGTTGCTTGATGATGATACCTTTATTTTGAATCTTTAATAATTTCTCTTTAGCGGCGTTGAGATTTACAGGAGGAGAACCTCGCGGCCGGAAGTCCACGGGAAAACCAGATGTTTGAGTGTGATGTATAATTTGGCGTACTTCATGTGAATTGTTGGGTGTTCTGATGAAATATTTTTCGTAGCACTTTGTGGGTCAACTCCAAGAACAGGGGCAGACTAGGTGATCACAGGGCCTAAAAAATATGGGCGCCGTAAACGACTCTTCCGGACACTGTTTCATTTAGAGTACGTTCTCTCAAGTCAAGGATCGATGAAAAGTTCTGCAGCAAATTCTCCCCAAAAGAGGGGCAGCCAGTGGCGGTTGTTGTATAGGTACTGGGGAACTGTAGCCCCCCCTCCCTATTTCCACTCGATATTATCGATAACATTCAATATAATGGGTCTTTTTTTCTTTAATTCTTTCTTTATACTTGTACATCATATAATCCTTAGGTTTAATGTCAGTAGCCATCCCCTAGTTTATGAAAAAAATACAAACTTCCTTGTATAGAATTGTGCGCTTCACAGTTCCAACGACGCAGTGTTTGGCTATTGTGCGCATGCTCAAATGTCTGAGGTAGGAAGCTGCACGCTAGTGAGAGAGAGAGAGAGAAAGAGCAGTCTGGCTCACGCAGTGCCGACTCTGGTGTGATGGTGGAAGGTAGTGTTTCTTTTTTTACTTCGCGTGTGTTGTGCTTAAAAACGTGTTTATATTCGTGAATGTGATAAAGTCTAGAATTTAATTCAGATATTTTTCGTTCTTTTATTAATTAATTAATTGAGCTGCTGAAATTTATCTTGGAAAATAATCTAGTTGATGTTCTCAGTGAAATTACGAAACTGATAAAAATCATCTTGTCAATTCCCATGACTACATTAGAGGCAGAACGCTGTTTTTCAACACTAATAAGAATAAAAACTTTTCTAAGGATTACTTTGAATTCTGGATAACTAAATGCAATTGCAGTGCTTTCAATGGAGAAAAAAGTCCTCAGTAGTCATCCAGAGATCAAGGAGAAAATAATTAATCTTTTCGCGCAAATTAAAAGAATAAGAATGCATTTCGTTTTTAATGAATAGATCAAACTTGAAATGTAACAATTTAGGCTATTAGTAAGTTCAAAATGTTTGATAATGTACTGTTTAGGATTTTATCAAGTTTATCTATAAAATTTATTTTTATATGTTTATTTCCTTTTACCCAAGTCCTTTTGAGGACTACCCAAAGGATAGTCAAGGGTTTTAACACGACACTGCCCCTACGGATGAGGCAGAGTGGGAGAATTGTGTTCCATGTGTTGAGGTTTGCAGGCAAGAAAGCATCTTCGTGTTTGGTGATTGAATGATTGAATGTGAAATGTTACCGGCACGGCTTACAGGAAGATCTGTCCCCAGGACCTGACATGGTAGTCCCTCGTCCCCGAGGACACCAATGGTTAGGAATGAGAGTTAGAATGAAGAGTTCGATCAGATAAATGGTGATGATCCTTCAGCTCCCGAACGAAGTCTTCGGCAGCTTTGATAAGACCTTTTACTTTGCGACTAAATTTGAATTGCTCTAACACATGAAAGTTGTACGAATTTTGCTGGAACTATTGTAGAAGCCCGTAGTGGTATTTGAGCTTGTCGTGATAGGGTAAGAGTAAGATTTCTATGAGTCTGTACAAACTATATTATAATTTTGTCATGGTATAGGAAGGACCGAGTGATGGCTGGAGTTCGTACGTATGGGTTGTTTACGTACGCCAAAACACCGTGCTTACGTTTTATCTCTAAGAGTGCTATATATATTTTTGATTATGATTGATTATTATTATTATCTGATTATTACTTCTTTAAATTTTGAGGGTTCCTAGTGCCTTGCTTAGCGTTTCGAGGATTGAATAAAAATTTGGTTAAAAAACTAAAACTTTAATTAAAACAAAAAAAAACATGAACCAATGAAATTTGACACCTTAAATGTACAGAAATGACTTCAGTAAATTTAAGTGAGGCTTTCTAAAATGACATACTTGAAATTATAGTGATGGTTAACCAACAGCTCACTTTAATATAAAAAAATGCAAGCGGACTTTACAGAAACGGATACCAGGGTTTAAATACCTTTGTAGCTTCCTACTAGAATCGGGTTTGAGTCTGATTTTGACCTCAATGGTTACGTCATCTCAAGAATGTTGTTGCATGGATGACGCGTGCCGCTTGTCCAGATGTTTTAGTACGGGCGAAATAGCCTTAAAGCCACTGAGGCCTTTGGTGCGTGTGGCAGATAGGGGAGCCAGTGAAAGAATGTTTCTTTCTTCTCTTCGGATTACTTTAGGGAATAATTCGCACTGGCTAGAGATGAGCCAATGCGGGAATCCTTTGACTTAGGGGAGCGCTGGAGGGAGTTCACTCGAGGTTCTTCATCAAGGGTGAGGACTATCTCGGTGCTTTGTGATAGACCAGGATAGGGGGGTTTCTCTGACGAGATTAGGTTGAACTTGATTCTTAAATCAAGTTAACTTAAACTTCGGTGTGACCACCAGGAACGAACTCGAGGATGAGCTTCTTCTTAGTTCTGGTATTCCTCCAGGGCAAGGACTATCTCGGTTCTTTAGGGAGCCACCAGGATAACGGGGTTTCTCTGACGAGAGTAAGTTGAACTTGATTCTTAAATCAAGTTAACTTAAACTTCGGTGTGATCACCAGGAACGAGATCGAGGATGAGCTTCTTCTTAGTTCAGGTATTCCTCAAGGGCAAGGATCCCGGTGCTTTGGGAAGCCACCAGGATAGGGGGGTCTCTCTGACGAGAGTAAGTTGAACTTGATTCTTAAATGAAATTAACTTAAAGTTCGGTGTGACCACCAGGAACTAGCTCGAGGATGAGTTTCTTCTTAGTTCCTTCTGTTGGTAGCCCGGGCCTCTTGCCGAGAACTTCGTCGTCTTGATGAATAACGTAATCTACCTCGTTTTTCCAAAGATATTTGCTTTTATACCTTCCCCCCCACCAGGGTAGGGGCAGGAGGGGGAGGATGCGTGGACATGCCGCATAAAGTCTCTTCCTCCAACGGTTTTTGTTATGGCGTCGCACCTGTGGTCCTGATGGACCTTCTGGCTTTAGGGAGACGCTCCTCCAATTTCGCAGCTGAGGTGAAATTGAATACCCGCTCTTAGGGAAAATTTTGCTGTTTTAACCGTTCAGCTTCTTTTCGAGACGAGGAGTGAGAGGAAAGTGGTTAAGTAGTAGGGCTACGGCGTCTATACTGCCAGGACGCTGTGGTTAACGACCAGAGGTTCAAATTCAATTGGGAGGGGGGGGGGGTTATTCCCTCACAAATTTCATGTATCATGTGGACTTATATATATATATATATATATATATATATATATATATATATATATATATATATATATATATATATATATATATCTTCTAGTAACCACAGCCTCCTCTTCCTAATATATATATATATATATATATATATATATATATATATATATATATATATATATATATATATATATATATATATATATATATATATATATATCACTCCTAAATTCGGCCCGTGAGGCTCACACCCGCCGTATGCTTGCAGAAAATATAAACAAGTCATACCCCTTGTTAAATCTTCTTGCTAATCTCTCTGCCACTTCGAACTTCTTTCTCTCTCCCGTCTGCCCTGAGGAATTAACTTATTTTTCTCTTCGAAAATGACCTATTCTTTTCTCGACGTACAAGTTTTTTCCCTGTTGTTCTCCCTTACATCACTGATATTTTTAATATCTCTCTCATTTTTTTCGGATTGTAATAGTGATCTTAAACAGGCTGCTGCCTTCCTCATCCTAAAGAAATAGAAGATAAAACTAAACAACTCTCCAAGCTAGCCCTAATCTCACAACTCCTTTTCCTGTTAAAATTCCTTGATAGGTTGTTGTTGTCAAACCATATTCTAGATCGCCTGTCCTCTTCTAACGACGATGAGATCTTTCAGTCTGGTTTTAAGGCAGAATACAGAACTAATTGAGCGCTCCTATATGTGGAGGTCTGCCTTCTATGTGCGCCCTAGGCAAGTCAGTCTTCATTATGATATTTCAGGACCTCTTGCCAGCATTTAGCACTGTTGGTCAAACCGTTCTTCACCGCCTTCGTGAATTCTTGCGTGTCTATGTAACTTCCCCTAACTGCTTCTGTTCGTATCTTTTATCTCCTACATATTTTATTGATATGGAAAATGACATATCATGGCCAGTTTTGGTGTTCCTCAGACGATCTGATCTAGGTCAGCTTCTCGTTCGTATCACTCTTCTTCACTCTTTCATTCTTATGCATCGTCTAGGTCACCATTTCATTACTATGTTGATGAGATTAGGATATATATCTCCTTCTCCTCAACCTTGTGTGCTGATACTCATAGAAACCTACTATCAGCTTTTAACATTATCCGTAAATGGCTCTCGTATAACTTTCTGAAACAACCATGACAAAAATGAATACAACTGCTAGGCATTTCTGGAGACGTGCACATGCAGTTTGTCTTTCAGGTTTTAATACCTGCAAGAGGATTTGTGTTTATCTATCTTCCCCACATTATCAGTCTATTTTTATTCACCAATTTCTTTCCGCATGGATGAAAATTTAGCAACATTTTTTAGAAGTTAACAAGGAAGAAAATCCGATTGAAGCGTTGAGCAATTGGCTGAAAAACTACATACATTCAACTCATTTCAGTGTGTATCGTTATTTAAAGAAGCTATTTAAGGTTTCACGATTGGAGGCGGCATTGGATTCCTCATGACCTGTCAGAGGAAGACTCGCAATAGAGAATCAACACTTATCCCTCTCTACCTTCACGCCTAAAAAGTGATCCATTTTTTGTAGAATTGTTAGAGGAAAAGAAAATTTGGAAACGTACAATAATATTAAACGTTCTAAACATGCATTACAATAATATTAAACATTATAAATATGGATTACTTCTGGACGAAATAGGGGCTTCATCCACGAAAGATTCTCTTGTCCATTGGTCGGGATATGAATCACATAATCCCTTTTCAACCTCTTAACTCAAATGAAACTTTCAGAAAATAGGTTTATTTTGCTCACTTAAACCTTTTATATGCAACACTCGAGGGGAAAAGGCCAGTATTAATCAATAAAAGAAGGGTTCTTTTTCATTAAGATAAGGCGCGACCTCATCTATCAAAATAGATACCATACAAAAGCTTAACCATTACGAGCGAAAACTCATGAGTCATCCTCCTTACTCGCCAAACTTAGCCACATCAGATTACTTGTTTTTAAGAGTTTAGCAAATCACCTGAAGAGAATAAAGATGTAAACAACAGAAGTAGTCGTAACAGCAAATTACTTGGTAAGAATGAAGATGTAAACATCAGAAGTGGTCGTAACAACATTAAAGAATTCATTTAAAGTTAAAGTTAAACGACTTTTGTAAACATGGCATTGAAAAAGTAGTAGAAAGTGCTAGACTAAGGGTAGAAACGGACAGAAAATATATTACTTATTAAATTAATAAATAAATACTTACTTAAAAATGAATAACTTCCTAGAGTCGTATGATTTATTTACATAAAATAATGATAAACAAAAAAATGATCCTGAAATCGCTCAGGATCTTTCTTGTTTTCTTAAGAGTAATAAATAGGAAGATATACAAGCTAGAGATCAAACAAAATTGGCCTATTAAAAGCCCAACGGATTTTCGTCAAAATTGAGATAAACTTTTGTTTCAAGATTTTTAAATCCTGAAAAATACCTTTCAAAGGACTTCGAATTTTCTTTTGCTCCTCAGATTTTTAGGGAACAATAGCCTTTAATCCAGTTCTATTTAAGACCTGGATTGTTTTTTATTTCTTTTAGTTTCAAACCCTTTAAATATGGTACTTACTGAAGACGATAAGATTCTAATCTGAGCATTACCACCAGCAAATAATAACTTCCTCCCAAGTAGAAAAAATACTATGGCTAATTTTCTCAAAAAGCTTAAGGAAACTAGTAGCATCCAACGTCGTATTGAAAGTCGACTCTTCATAGGCATAATTATTAAAATATATATATATATATATATATATATATATATATATATATATATATATATATATATATATATATATATATATATATATATATATATATATATATATATATATATATATATATATATATATATATATAAGCTGTGTGCGAGTAAATCGTAAATCAAGAAGATTAGCTTAAATGAGTAAAGGTACAGGATAAAATGAGTGTAAAACCGACTTTATATCGTTTCTAATTCAAAGAATTGCTAAAGAAAATATTGGTCTAAAAACCTGGAAGAGATTAAGATCGCTGTATATTATTTGAGGCTGTCTAAGAATAACTTTTCGAAAGATAGAAAAAAAAATTTACGTAGATTCACATCAACCAATATGATCGGATCTGAGGTGCCATTTCCTTCACTCGGAAAAAGACATTTCAGATTCGATCATAGTTCTCTTGCGCTCTTTTTTAAAGGAAATGTTCTTTAGTGTTTGTTAATCACGAATTATATTTAGAATAATTTCCCGCATTACTCCGATGAAAATTTCAACTCCATTGTTGGCTAATATTTATCAGTATAGCTACGACTACTCATCCATGCAAGATGGAATTTTCAATCATATTACTGAGAAGCTTTAGATTTTGTAACGAGTTATCACTCCACTTTCATTGGACCAGAGGAGAATTTTATACTGTTGACTATTGTTTCTGGTTTGTTCTAGAGAAGGTCTATCAAAGGAAGGAAATTTTTTTGACGTAAACCAATTTCGGAAAGAAATCCGCTCCATTTTCAAGAACTTTCAAGATTTCATTGGCCAAACAATTTTAATACAGGATTAAAACGAAACATTAACAATTAATTAAAATGCAATACCAATATAAAATTTGAACATCTTTTTTAAACGACTATTTTTAGAGAATTGCTTCAATATTATCAATTAGAAAAATGAAATAAATGAATAATGGATTCGAAGAGAATCAATTAACATTGATTTGGTTTCATTTCGACTTCTTATCATAATTGTGGGGAGCGATGGGCATTCTCTCTCGTAGTGTTCGATGCAGAATAATTGTGTCATGGAGTGTGGCTCTTCTTCGATATTTAACATAGCAATTTGGAGTGGTGTACGGCTGGGGCGGGATTATGTTTATTGTTCCATGCGCCATATCTAACTTTATAGCTCCTAGCGCCTTTTAACATTAATCGTAGTCGTTTTTTGTCACCATAGTTCTCGAGTGACCTCTGCCATTCGAAGCCAAAACCCCTTCTCTCCCCACGAGGGACTTTGTTCGCGGGCAATATTTTAAAATCAAAGCGTCTCAACTTAGAACTCTTCCATTTAAACCACTTCAATTAAACACGTTTAAAAATCAATTGAACGAAAATCTCATTAATTAATAAAACACTCAATAAAACCCTAGGATTAACATGATACTTGTATTTTACTCTAAATTTCCTCCAAAGACCTCCTTAATTTCTCCACTTTTTTCTACGATTCGCCATAAACAGGATTTAAAAGGCTTTGCTGTTCTCGATTCTATATAATTCTGTATGGGAAAAATAGGGTGAAAGTCACATTTTCAGGACTTTAGAGGACATATTTTAATGGAAGGAGAGCTTGGAAGGATTAAAAATACTGCAGGATCTCAGATCGAGTGATTTTAGTTGAAGAATAATTAATAGTTACCTTTTTTTTTTCCTAGATTTTACGAAACATTCTGCCCCGAAATTTCTATTAAATAACATTGCAATTTTAGTCGTCTTCTTCCTTTACTTTCTACCATACCTTTTCTAGTTAATATTTCTTGTTTCGTCGTATCCCTTATTTTCCGTTTCTACCCCTTTCTCCCGCTTCTTTTTACTCGTAATTCAATTGCGTTTAAAAATCTCATATTTTTCTCAGTCGAGACAGACGGAGTGAGTGGAGGTGCAAGAGTGGAACAGAGGCCTTACAATGAAACTAAATGCAATTACAGAGGCGACGATATTTTACTTATTCTCCTAAAGGTGTTTTGCTGCGTTGGCAACGAATCACCATTTCAGAAGAGCTGAAAGCCCCCTGATTGGAGACACAAAGGATGAACTCTCGCCGACCGCGGGAAGGCGGAAGAGGGGGAGGGGTCCAAGACTTGTTCGTCCACCCTCTCTTTTTGGTTAAAAGCTTAAATACTCTTCATCCATACTAATACCGAGATCAATACAACACACTGAAGAGAAGGTAACTGTCACAACAACACCTGTAAGATTCTATATCTAAAATTTATTGTTGACTACTTAATGCATACAGACCAAAGTATTTAATAAAATGGGAAGAGGAAGATAGAAGAAGGAGAATAAAAAAAGGTTATACGAAGGAGGAAGAGTCATTAGATATAGATCTGGTTTTCTAAAAGAAGATTTAGTAAATCGTGATATTTTAGAATTCATTATGGCTGGCTTGCCTGCGCTTTCTACTCTTTCTTATATCTAATTGCACTAACAGCATTAAAAATTAATTCAATCGTTATTCTTAAAATCTTACCGTATCATGATGAAAAGGAAACAAATGGAGAAAAAAAATTATACTGTGGTACCCGAGTGCAAAGGCAAACTTAGGAAGATTAAAATTTTCTAAAATTCAAGAGGAAAATCTGTTCAGAGGGATTGTATAAAAAAGTCACTAAAGTCTTATCTATTCATTTACTAATTTATCGTAGTAAATTAAATTATGAAATAAGCTTTCATTAACCAACAAATCTCAACGTTTTGCAATATTTGATGGTTTACTACAGCTATTAAATGATAGAAGAGCAAATGTGAAAGAATTTGCTAACATTCATGAGAGAGCCACAAGGCCTCGTTGAGGTTATTCATCCCGTATTAATAAAATAGGCACTCGAATCTGGCTCTTCCCAGTTTTAGAATGCAATACACTTTGGGGTCGATGGCGTGATTACTATAAAAAAAAACTTGAATAATCCTACATATAGAGAATGTATAATGACTGAGAACTAAACTAATTCAGATTTTAAAAATAAGAAAATTTTTCGATGAGGGTAAAATGAAATTTGCAGATCAACATGATAAGATGAATCAAAGTCTAAAAGATGAGAATGTCATAACTCGAAACAAATATATAAAATAATTTTTTTTTAAATTTTAAATAATTATAATCGTATGATGAGTTATGTTGATATTATACTTTATGCATACATATGTTCTATGAAGAAATATGGGGGTGGTAGCACGTGAAATAAAAGCATTTAGTACGTGAATAATCTCAGAAAGATTCACTTTAGGCGCAATGCACAGCACATGGTACCATCACAATTATTGTCTTGGTAGTGATCTCTTAAAAGAATTGAAAATTGATAAAGGAGTTTACCACTGCAAATTCACTTATAACAATCTTTCTCGGGTCAGCCATGCGTAGTTTGCAGATCATGAGCCGGTTTCTGGTAGTTCTCATATGTAAATATCTGCGGCCTTCCTCGCTTTTCAACGAATATGCACTTGTATTCATCTCCTTTGATACTTCTAATCCTGAAGAAGCCCAACATAAGTGACGAAAGCATCTCGATGCTGACTTACCAAGAAAATATGTTTGAGTTAATTGTTGGGCACTCTTCAACAACTCAAATCTTTCAGCTACGCACAAATACCCAATTCCTCCCGGGAAGCTTTGTTTTCAAAGTATTTTTAGTCGCGTGCGAATCTAATCGCGAGTGACTTTACATCTCACTATGTCGGTCCCCGTTTTGCTTTTTTATTGCTTTTGTAATAACAACATAACATTCGGCCGATTCTAACGAAATATGAAAAAATTATGGTGTTTTACATTATCCTTCGAATGATATAATTGCTAAAGTCTTCCGAAAGTTAATCCGGGAATTATTTTGTTTTGGCAATAACATCGTAACTATTCGGCCAATACTCTGCTAGACTTGACTAGGCTATAATATGCTATATTCTGCTAGACAAGCCTAGAATAGGCTATATACTCTGCTAGGCTATTATAGGCTAGGCTATACTATGCTAAGCTATGCTAAGATATAATGTACAAGGGTAAGATATACTATACTAATTTAGGCTATAAAATGCTATGCTAGGATATCATATAGTATGTTAGGCTAGGCATGCAAGGCTATTCTAGTCTAGGGTGTGGTATGCTATACTATTCTAGGATATACTAGATTCGCTATAACATGATACGCTCGGCTATATATGTTAGGTGTGGTTATGCTACGATAGGCTATACCAAGCTAACCTATATTATGCTATGGTAGGCTAAGCTATCGTATGGAAGGATATATTGGCTAGACTATAGTAGCCTATTGTAGCTTGACTATACTAGGCTAAGCTACTCTATGCGACGCTAGGCTAGGCTCTGGCATGCAATACTAAGACATACCGGGTTTGCCTAGGCTAGGCTATAGTAAGCTTGGCTACACTAGGCAATTCTGCACTAGGCAAGGCCATACTAGGCTAAGCTGCACTAGGCTATACTATTATATGCTAGGTTCGTCTAGGGTATACTAAGCTAGGCTAGGCTATACGAGGATACGATAGGCAAGTCTATACTAAGCTAAGGTCGGATAAAGTAGACTATACTATGCTAGGTTATACTAGACTAGATAGATTATACTAAGCTAGGCTAGGTTAGGCCCGGCACAGCTAGGATATTCTATTTAAGGCTAGGCTATCCTATGTTTGGCTAGGCTTGGACATACTAGGCTAAAACAGGGTAGGTTTTACTATGCTATGCTAGGCTGTGATATGCTATGCTATACTAGGGAAGTTAAGGCTAGGTTTTTTATGCTATACTAGGCTATGCTATGCTAGACAATACTACTTTATGCTAAGCTGCTCTGTTCTCTACTATGCTATGCTAAGGTATGTGGCTATACCAAGATCCTCCCATGGTTACTCCGGGAATTATTTTAATGTTTTGAAGTTCGTAAGGTCATAAATCAGAATAAGTGAGGGCACGCGACTTTTAGTGAGCAGACGTTGTTTTCTAAATGACCTTGACGTGAAGGCTTCTTGCATAAGTCATGGTTCAGAGTAAATATCCGCAATAGGTTATATTACTCAATGCTCTCCTATTTTAGATGGTGCTAAAACCTTAATAGCTCAATGTGTTAGGTTGGTCAACTAAGAAATTTTATGCAAAAGCCATAATGGTCATCTCGTGTTTTCCTGATAAATTAGATATTTATTCCCCCAAATTTTCTCCCATACAAAAGTCCAAATATATATTAAGGCAGTCACCAATTTAATTAATTATCAACACAAGAAGGCGTCCCAATTGTAAACGATTTTAGTCGGCTGTCATATGTGGCAAGCCCTGGTATCTGATCTCACCACGTAAGTAGTAGTGGGACCCACTCAGAGTGTATATATATATATATATATATATATATATATATATATATATATATATATATATATATATATATATATATATATATATATTCTGTGTACGTGAGGACACGTTATTAAGAGTTCTTTCACTCGAAATACGTATACAGTGTCGACTTCTTGAGCTATTGATCAACGACATTAATGATCAATAATCAATGATGTTTAAAGAGAAAAATTGGTGTGGTGATAGTTAGAGAAAAAGACAAAGGTATGTGTAATTAAGAGAGAGAGTGATATGTGCCAGGTGGGCTGGCAAACTCAGTATTTCTAAGTATTTATTTTGATTTTTACGTTGAAATTTTTTTATTAGCGTTCAAGCCTTTGTTTTCGTTTGTATTTCAGGTATTTCAGTTTATTAATTGATCTTGGATAAATGCTAATGCAATTATTCTTCTTGATTCTTTTTATTTGTTTTCATTTAAGTAACTTATTGTGTCCACTTCGGACCTTTTAACATTATTTTGTACAGTTGTTTCAATTTTACAGTTTTAATTTTTTTTTTAATTATTTGTTATGTATTAAAGATTTTATTTGTGTCCTCTACGGATCTTTCATACTAATTTCCTTTGTTTGTTTGTTATTTTGTTTGGTTTTTGTCCACTTCGGATCTTTTTTTTTAATTAAAAATATGTACACTTCGGATCTTTTCTTGAGTTTTGTTTTTTTTATTATTTGTTTTCCATTTTTGTCCAGTTCAAATTTGTTTAATCTTCTTTTATTTATTATCTTTTATTTATATATTGGTATTATATTAGTTAGTATCTTTAGCTGGCTACTTTTAAAGGCCTGCTTAAAGTGCAAGTTAGGGTGCGTATTTTCAGGTAGTCATATAGGGTTTAATATTTCCTCTGGTATAGTTCAATACATTTTGTTCCATAGATTGATTGCTCTTCTATGCAAAGTTACATTAATCGGATCTATATTGTTAATTTCGTGTAGTAATGTGGAGGGGAGACGGTCCTGAAAATTTACATTTGTTATAAATCTCAGCGCCTTATTTTGTACTCTCTGCGATTCCCTTAGTGCTGTATCGCTCATGGTGTGTGTTGGAAGTAGCAATAAGGCTAATAAATATAAGTTTTTCTTTAAGGTTGACCGCGCACGTGCGATTTTATTCCATATTATCTCGTCCTATTTTTTTATTTGTTTTATCATTTGTTTCTTCGGATTCCCCTAATTTTTTGTGTATATTGCCAGGAAACCCAAAGAACATCATAACATAGGAGTATATGCAGTACCATGCAACGATTGCCATAAAGTTTATATAGGGGAAACGGGGAGAAATCTAGACAAGAGATTGTACGAACACAAAAGAGATATTAGAGTGGGCAGCGAAAGCAGTGGACTATTTTGCTATGTTAGAGACTTGAATCATTCGATCGATTTCAATGGAAGTAAAATGGTATTTAAATCGGCTAACTATGTTAAGAGAAGAATCGTAGACTCGAGCTTGATATCGTCAGTTCCTAATTTAAATCTATCTGGGGGTCAATTTTCTTTCAATCCTGTAATACGAAAACAAATAAACAAAATAGAAAAATGTCAGCCCTTCAATATGTTTAGGCCTTACCCCCCCCCCTGCCTGTTAGCCACAAATAGGGGATTGGGGCAAAAAGAGGGGATCTTTCACGACTTGACCATGTGTTATGTTTGTAAGCACTTTTCTTATATTTTCTATCCAGTGTCAGTTGAAAAAGGGTGTGAGATACACTGAAACTGTTCTGAATTAAATTGTCTTCGGAGAATGTGGTTTAATTTCTCATATATATATATATATATATATATATATATATATATATATATATATATATATATATATATATATATATATATATATATAAGCCATATGCACGATTGCATAATTAGCCTAATGCTATTACTCGAGGGAATAGAATTGTTGCTTCTAAATCTAAATATATTTTCCTCACATTTCCAGAGAGTGGCAGAAAGAAAAAATAAATGACCTCGCGGAAGTTTGTTTTGATTATTAAATTATTCAACTAAATTTTAACTGAAAGATGCTGTGGTTGCATTTTGATTTATTCATTAAGCAGAACAAATACATTCATTATAAAAGTGATGGCCCCTCCTGTTACTGCGAGAGAGTTTGTAACTCTCGTTTCGATGGTTTCCTGAATTTTGTGGTGATATTTCGTTGGATTTTACTCATTTTTCGATTGTCGAGCGGAGGTATACAGCCCAAATTTCATCAATTTATGCATCCTGAATTTCCTTAACATAAACAAAGGATGAATTTATGGTGCAAGAGTGTTCCCAGCCAAAGAAAGGTGAAGGGAGGGGAATGAGAAGAATAAAAAGAACGGACATGTTCCGCGTTTAAAAAGGGCCAAAGTTGATGAGAAATTATTCATGGTTTATACCAAACTTTGTTTTCCCCTAATTGAAAGCCTAAAAACGAAGGAACAAACTCAACAAAGCCATTTGACATCATAATGGTGTTGAATTCCGAACGTCTATTTTTTTTACAAAATTATATCCACTAATTGATAATGAAGTGTCTTGAACAAACACGACGAGGCAAACAGTGTATTTTTAAAATTTCTATTCCTTACTTTCGATATATACGAAAACGGTGGTCGAAAGTGAAGAGGTTAATTGAGGGATCCCCATTTTACTCGAATTTAAAGCGAAATGGCAACGAGGATGTATCACGCTGAGAGTTAGTAAGGAAAGGACTGTAGAGAAAGTATTGAAGTTAGGTAAAGGAAAAAATAGGGGAAAATATAAAGAAGCAGGTCCTTCTGCAGTCATTGAGGCCGGGAGGACGCAAGACTACGGGCACAGGGTCCAGATGAGTGCACTGTTTCTCCAGGTTTCAATTATAGTGGGAGCGGTACTTCTGTTCACCATCCCTTCCTTGCGGCCGCATTGAGAAATAAAGGTTTCGATAGCATACGTTTCATTCTCAATATATTAAAACACAAACAAAATAGTTAATAAAAATAATAAACAGAACTATAGATATGAAAATTTATACTGCCTGAGAAAATGCCACATTCATTAGTTATTAATTATACACCAGATTACTTCGAAGTGGGATTTCCCATCTCCCTTCCAAGACTAGATCCAATACCCAGATCTTTGCCACCTTTACCGGGCCTGAATTTTGTAACGCACTTTCCCTTTCATTGCTGGAAGTAAAAAGTATTAAGTGAAGTAGGTAGGGGTAGGAGAAAGGGAAATGGTGAAAAATTAAGATGCTTACAACTTGGAGGATGAAAAAGGAAAATAAATCTTAAAGAGTCTAGAGGGTCATTCTTTCATTATTTTTCCTTTCTCTTTGTATCATTCGCCCCCTCATAGTCCATGTTACACCAGGCAACCTCTTACGAGTTAACTGACATGGGTGGAGCGTAAGAATATGATTAATAAAACGGAGGTGAAGGTACTCACTTGTTTTTAGCCTTTAGTAAGATTGATCATGGAAGCGTATGGAAAAAGGAGTCATCATCATCTCTGACAGTCGGACTTGTCGATTTGTTTGTGAAAGGTGTGCCAAGAACCGAAAAGGTTGTAAAAAAAAGCGAGTAAGTTCTCGGAATGTAGCCTACAAATTAGGAGTTGGCTTGTATGGTAGAACAATATGGATCTGATGGGCAAAACTGCTGGAAATTAATCCCATTTTCATATCGTTTCCTGATTTCATTGTTTTACGAGTATATCTTTTCAACATCAATTTATAAACATAATATAATTAATATTATTGATAGGTAACATAACTCCAAACAAGACAATGAAAATGAACGACCTTAAATCTCTTTATTACAGGAGGTATCACACCGGAAGGCCTGAAATCGTTTGACCCGAGATTAAAAGTGGAGAACCGGTTCTTGCGAAAATCTGTGACCTAATGACTTATCGCAGTGCCTTTAAGTCAATAACCCTTGAACAACTATGTGCTGACCCTTAATGACAGTAGAATTGGCTGTATGAAGTCAATTCAAGACCACCGAGGAAAGTGATATGTAGGTATCGCTTTTTCAGTACTGGCGCGCCTCAACTCTCCTTCAGTCGAGTTCCAGAGAATCACTCTCCTACCTTGACTTTTTTTTCAAGTCTCACTTTGGCTCGTATCTAAATTGTCTCAAGTTTTACGACTCGCTCAACCTTATAGAGACCAAACAAAGTTAGGGGGCTACTTAGGTGATTCACCCCGACTTAGAATAAAGAATCCCATCCCATCACTCTTTCCTTCACAAAATGTCATGTTGAAAGAAAACATTTTGGACAGAGATACTGGTGGCTCACTAAACGGAATTTTTTTTTTTTAAACCTAAAGAAATTAAAAAGTCGAAACAATGCTCAAATTCGTCTACGAATTGATGTGTTCAATTGTTTTGATATGCTTTTTACCACCAATTTCCTCTTTTTTTACCTTTTTATTTTTCGTGGGGGATCTACAGTTTTGCGTAAGATCAAAACTCCAGTTCACTACTTCATATGGCAATTGCCAATACAGTGACACGAATTTAATATTCAGCCTGTGACTATCCACACCCGAATGGCGAAACTTCACTTCAAACAGAAGCGTCCACACCGGAGCTAAATTTTTTTAATTGCACACACACATTTTTCCATTTTTCTGACACTAAGCTCCAATATTTTAAAATTCCCATTCAAATTACTTTATTTATTTCCTTAATTTTTTTAAGCATGCACTTTTTTTCATTAGTTATTCAATGATAAAAAATAAACTTAAAATCTAATAAAAAAAAGCTCCGCCTAATAGTTTAAGTAATTCATTAAAAATATAACTAATACACTAAATTCCATTTGAGTGTGCATTTTAAATCGTTTAGAATTCGTCGTCTTTAATTATACAGTCGTTAGGTTCCAAAGATTTTTTTCTATTATTGACATGGCTCTGTGTGGCTGGAAGACTCAAGACTATAACTGAATTTGCCTGGGTTGCATTAGCACAGCAGCAGCATTGTGACACTAGACCCAGAAGAAAACTCCCTCCCAGATTTCACCAGATTTCGCCTTTCCTCTATTTAGTCTAATTCGGTAGATTATCACAACACAAGGTGACATGCATGGACTCTGCATCCCTGGTACTCGAGAATTATTGCTTCTACCTCAGACCAAGATATCATTAGATACTACCATATATACTGCATTGACTGCCCTGGAAACTCAACTTCTTCAGTAAAAGCTGAGGTTGGCATGATGACAAGAGACTTAAAGATACATGGAGATGCCGTGTCTAATTAGTTGACATGAAATTTTACAAGTAAACCCCTCAAAATTCCAGTCCCATCTCAGAACATTGCAGGGTTGTTAGATAAATCTTTCACTTAAAAATAGCCTCTTTGGGGGGTGGATAGGACTTTTATGAACAATTTACACTTTTTTGTGACCTTTAAGTAGACAGCTACATATAGTTCAACCAAGGTTAACCCAGATAAGATCACGAGCTATACCAGGGCACTATAGTAGCTATATGAGTGAAATCGTAAAAGTTTATTGAAAAATTCAATAACGTCAATTTCAAATCAGTTTGGTTTGAATTCTTGAATTAAAAATAATTTATAATATTATTAAAGAAGAATTATTTTACCCGTTCAAAAGTTATGGGGAATCGAACCCGTACTCTTAAGTGCTCATCGTTCTTCGAGACATCGCCATAACTCACTCGGCCCGAATCCGCAGCCCTTAAAAAGGGTGTTTGTTTCAAGTAGCCTTACAATCAAAGCATTGCTAGTCATCCTTGTAAGTTAGCCCCGAACTAAGGATTACTCCACATTCCTTTCCCTGGGGCTAACCCACAAGGCTAACTAACAATGCTACTTTAAACATACTTTGGGGGGTTCGAGAGAGTTAAGGCGTTGTCTCGAAGAATGTTGAACGATTGAGTGTTCAGGTTCAAACCCCATTACTTTTTAACGTGGAAAATAGTTTTTCTTTAATACTTGTTACATTCAGTTCCAATTGGACCTACTTACATAGTTTGAGGAGGTACTCGTAAAAATGAGTTCTGTTTTTGATGGCAAGGAAAATATTAAAAGTCGAGTGAAGAACAAACATTACATAAATATCCAACAAAAGTTAAATAAAGCTGCATAAATTGCTTGATTCCTGATATGAAATTTATAGACATGTTGCCATGTTACACCTAAGAAATAAGTCATTTATGACTGCATCAAAAGATTAAAAACGGGTCAAAATCTTCTCAATGTTAACAAATGGAACGGACGGCCTTGGCCATTAATTACTGATGTTGACCATCAGCGAGCGATAGAGACAGTCTCCTTCCGTGTGAAATCATAGGAAACAGATGGGTATCTCTGATGGTTCTGCTCATTCTATTTTAGTGGATAACTCAAAACAGCTAACATTGTGTGCGTGACTATAGCACTGGGTCACTAGGAAAGAACGTATAGACAAAACGGTGAGCTTCCTGCTGATCTTTTGAATCGCATGGAATTTAACGAAGATTATTTTTTATGCAAACCTTTGCACAATTATGAGCTAAACTGAAATGCAAGATCATCTTAAATCAGCTTACAGCAAAATTAGAACAATTTAAACAAATATAATAAGCAACACTTGTCTTCTAAGTTAATTGTCTTCGAAGTTCATTTCTTGACAACCTAATATTACTGTATAAAAACTTCAATGAATAAGGAAATAGTTGTAAAAAGAGGAATATATAATGAATAATAGTTTTGCAACATAAAACTCATTCTCGTCCCCAACCCTAAAAATTGAGGATATGGATGAGTTGTCTGTACTCGAATTAGTATCCTTCAATAAATATTTACACTTACTTCGTTTGTTTCTTTAATCAAAACAAAAAAGTTTTAAAAATATCATAATATATAATTTAGAGGAGTTTCGTTTTGAGATAACTATCAGGGCGACCAAAAGACATAACCACTCGAGTTGTTTAGCCGAAGAGTTTTTTCCCTCATAAAATAACTCAGATATGGAATAATTTGCCTTCGAATGTTTCTAAAAGCATCTATGACATCAAGTTTATAAAATAATAGATTAACATTAATTTAACATATAAAACTAATATGAAGATATTAACATTGCGTATAAATGATTTATACTTTATATCTTCTTGTCCGTCTATCTATTCCTTTCTAGGACTAGCCTCGAGTGGATCCCAAAGGAGATACAGAAAATTCAAAGTGCGAAAGTGTCCTTTTATGCGTGAACGTAAGAAAGAGACGGGCATGCGGACACACAGACGATCATACACGCACTGAAGGGAACAAAACAAACCGGGTAGTTCCGCATATATACAGGCACAGGAAAACGCATACTCATAAACATGAGAAAGAATGACAGACAATAATTATTTGTCTATTCATCTGCCGCATCACGCTGTATTCCATGATGATCGTCTTCCGCCCCTACACAAAGAGTGGCCCAAAAGCTCTCCCTCACTCGGTGATGATTGAATAATAAATTAGGGCGAGAGGCGCTTTGGCGATGGACTCTCCTGATTTCTTGTCCCAATCTTTCTTCCTTTCATTCACGCCCCAACAGCTGGGGATAGAGGAAGAGGTCCCTCCCTCTTTCCTCACCAGCTTTCTTCTCTTTTTAAAGGGCCTTGACGAGGCAGAGGGGCTAAAGTGTGTCTAAGCCGTACTGATCCTAAAATGCGTAGCATGTAAAAAAAGGCTGGCGTTACTATTCTATTAGACACATTTTCTCGGTTGCCAATTCGGCTTATTTTCATTTTGTTTAAGAGGTTATAAGGCTGACGAAGAATTACGTATAACATTTTGGTCCTTAAAGTGTATGATATTGTTTCATAATAGTACTTGTGTGAACTAAAAAAACCGATGGGAGTTTAATAGCAGCATAGAAAACGACGTGGGAATTCGGAAGCAGCGGGATCCATACTCCAGTTTTTCCATTCTTCCTTTTTAACCTATGAAATGGAAGAAAAGAGATGGGATTAATCTGAAATCCTCCTATCCATTGTTATCAGTCAAGGGATTTTTTAGCTCGCTTTGACTTATCCCAATCAACAAATTATTATAATGTTTCATCATCACCAAAAGAGAAGAGAAGATATTTAACTCCATAAGTTGCCCTTGTTCACAGTTGCAATTGTTCCTCCTATTTCTTTAATAAATATTTGTTTTTCTCATTTATCTTAATACCCATTAGCCGACCTTCCAAAATAAAGCTCGTGCAATGTTCGATCACTAGATTTTTAAAAGGCAGAGATGAGATTTTTATTTCAAAATAAGTGTCAGAGATGAGAAATGGCGAAAACCCAATGGTTTTCGTTCACTAACCGGAGACTTGCCATTGTTCCTCAATGTGTTTATATATATAACAGCTTTTTAGTGTGAGTGGCTTAGAGAATCGGTATAGTAATTCATTGGAACTATCTTCTAGCCTGAGTATATGCTAAGATTGATTGGGGTGACTCCTTGGCTAGGTTGGTAATGCTATGCTTAGTAGCTCAGTGGTAGAGAACCAGACCAGCAATTGGAAGACAAGAGTTCGAGACCCAGCAGAGATATTTAATTTTAAATTATCTTTGACCTTTATTCCTTTTTTCTCAAGTACATATTGCCTTTATTGAGCTTTCCCTTGCTCCTCTTGCTTTGGAGTGTCTTCATAGGTCACTTTCTCTGACCTTAATCTCCGCAGTTTCCAGTATCCTGCGCCCATTCATATCCAACCTTCTCTTCATTTGTATATATACAGTATGGCCACCAAAATCGGAGCGTATTTGATAAGTAATATCTCAATAACCATTGCTACTAAGGACATGAATTAAATAAAAATTAAGGATGAATCCTTTATCTATAAATACTTTTTTTTGTAAAAATCTCCTCAAAGTTATTTAATATATTAATTAGCCTTTAAAAAATAATGTAAAAAATATTGTTTTTTATTTTTTGACTAATTTTCAAGGAAGCAGGAAGAAAGAACAAAATTTGGGAAGCAACGGCAACATTAGTTTGTGGTTGACCATAAAGAAGGACATATTGAGCATTTCATTAAAATTTAAATTTAGTTTAAAATTTTGAATTTTTTTAAATGTTGCAAGTTAGAAAATAAAACATTTTTTACATTATTTTTTTAAAGGCTTATTGACTCATTAAATGACTTTAAGACGATTTTTACAAAGAATAAATATTTATAGATAAAGGATCCATCTTTCAGTTTTTATTTCATGTCCCTTGCTACAATGGTTATCGAGATATTGCTTCTCATATACGGCCCAATTTCGGGGGTGGCCACCATGTATATATATTTGGGTAGTAGATTAAGAACAGATAAGATATTAAACAGGAAGGAAACATCTCTAATGCGAGAGCACTCAATAAAGTGTCGCACCAACCCATCTCTGGACTACTTCACGATTCTGGAATAGTATCCTCCTATTTTTTATTCTATCTCTCTCTCACATATACATATATATTCGAGACGCTTTATATTAAAATGATGGCGCCAAACTAAATTATGATTACTCTTATACTACTCTGAATCTTTAAGAACCACTCTAGCAATAGAAATTGATTTAATCTCAAGATTCCTTCCCATAGCATATTCATTTCGGATAACGCAGAGACAAGGTACGTTTCTCATACTTATTTTAATGTTTGTTCTTTGAAATTTTAAACACTGTGTATTTTAAAAATTTCTAGTCATGATATTTTATTTTTAATATAGGACGCTTTTCATTTCTCTCCTGTTCATTAACTTCCTAGTAAACCTTAAGTCTAGAAATTCCATTTAAATTTTATGAATATTTATATAAAATAAATATTTTTGTTATGCTTTCTCTACTCTTTCTTAGACACAAATTAGGCAAAGCAAGATGAGAGACCATAAAGAGTCTTCTATAAAAATCAAATGACAGACTCCTACACAACAGAAGATCCAGTACTACCAGGCATCATACAAGAATTACCAATGAAAAGAACGAGAAGTTCTTATTAATAATATAATTCTTAATAAAGAGCTTTCCAAAGGCCTCGTTCTTATTGATTTTAACCGGTGGCTATGCAAAATACATTTTAAGAATGATAGAATTCGAGAAATTCAAAACAAATGGTGTGGTTAGTATAAAGCAAAAATTGTTAAGCAACACTGCATCAGGTCCTGGAGTTCCCGTGAGAGTAAACGAGGATTACTATAAGAGAATCGATTGATACACTCATTTTCCAAACAAGAAAGAGAAATTGGACGCGAATGAGCAATGTTATATAGTATTGTTATATAGTCTGCAATGCTAGGTTTCTGCATCTTTCTTTCTGTCTTCAAAATTGTTTCGAAAGGCAGAAAATAAATATGGCGAAAGGCCTGTAGTGGTTGTTATCATCCACAGAACTTGCATTGCTCCTTCTTCATATATATATATATATATATATATATATATATATATATATATATATATATATAAATATATATATATATATATATATATATATATATATATATATCACTAACTTAATAATTTAAGAAGGGGATTGTTTTGAGTATTTGAATAATAATTTCATCTTAGTTTGGTTATGACTTATGTTTTTTTATTAAAATTATTTCTAATAATTCTTTTATAATAGCAAAAAACAAAATGGTAAAGTTTATAAATAAATATAAGTAACGAAATTTTGTGAACTTTTTAAAACCCAAAGAAATACAAATGGTGGAATTCAGAAAATTTATTTTTATATATCTTCTTGTTCTTCTTCTTCTTCTTCTTCTTCTTCTTCTTCTTCTTCTTCTTCTTCTTCTTCTTCTTCTTCTACAATTCTATATTTTAGCAACGTGATATTTTTAAAGGGGGGATATTTAGTTTAGAGTTCCTTTTAAAAATTATTATAATTAGTGAAGTTCAGAAAATTTGTAAAAATTTAACCATGGCTGCTTTTCTTTAGATTTTAAATTTTAATCTTAGTAGCGAAGCGCAAGCTCCCCCAGTCGGGGAGAGTGGCGAAGCCATTGCCTGGTGGCTTAAGAAATAAAATGCCACGAGGTGACCGAGAAATTAATGAGGCTGATTTTCTGGTACTTCTTTAAGTCTTAAATGTAGCCTTCTTAAAGAGATGAACTATATCAATGGAAGTTTACTTTTTCTTATACATTTTTTTTAACAAACTAGTAAAAATTAGATCAGCAATACATTTATCCCCAGCATTTTTTAATTCGATTGTAGTTCCGGGCTTTTCACCATTTTTCTTGCTCTGAATTGAATGCAAATGTCCGTTCATTTCACTCTTGAGTTGATTCACATTTTTTGAGAAATTCCTTCCTGTTGTGAAGTGACAATTGCTATTATATAAGTAGTTCCCGAACCAATTCTTGAACTCTTTCCAATTATTTTTTTCCTACTAGTGATATTTCTTCTCAGTATGTCCTTTATTGTTCTTAATTGTTATTTATTTCGTCTATCTTAGTGATATTTTATTTTCAATAGCTTTGTTCAACTAGATTTGCATTATGTTATCTATCTTCTACTTTGCGTTGGTTTTTGAAATTCGAGTTGTCTTATATATAATGGATCCTTCCTCTAAATTTTGTAGCAGCAATTTCTCGTATTTTTCCTTTATATTGCCTTTTTCATTGTTATTTGCCAAATTGGAACATTTTAAAATTGCTACTTCCATATTATTGTTGCAGTTTTCAAATGAAGATCATCTTATTTTATTATGAATTTCATGACACTTGATTGCTAGCGTAATTTAAAGTTATTTATTTTATTTAATTACTCAAGATTAGTGGATTTGCTTTCATTTTAGTGACTGTTGCTTGCTCTTGTATGGAGATCTAACCGTTGGCAGCCTGTTGGTAAATCCGGGTACTTTTAGAGTGAGTTCGTTATTTAACTCCTATAATATATATATATATATATATATATATATATATATATATATATATATATATATATATATATATATATATATATATATATATATATAGAGAGAGAGAGAGAGAGAGAGAGAGAGAGAGAGAGAGAGAGAGAGAGAGAGAGGTTGTCCGTGAAGCCTGCATTTGTTACTGAGGATAAATCTTAGATCCACAAGAAACGGGTACAACATCTTTTAATTTTTTACTACGTTTCGAAAACTACAAGTTTTCATCTTCAGGCTAAAATACAAGTTTACTAAAGTTAATAAATATGAAGAAAACATGAAAAGGTAGTGGTTAATAAGACAATGAATTGCTTTAAAAGGTGACTACTTATAAAATATCAATAAAATGTACTATAAGTTTTAAAATTTAAAATATGACTTGGCAATAGTTAAATTTGCTTTAAAACTGACTCAAAAAAGTAGATAAGAAGAAGAATAAATTCAAAATATATTTTAGAAATTTGTAAAAATTAATTAATTAAAAACTATAAGAGAAATTGACCTGGCAGTAGTTAAAGATAATCAACTATAATTGTCGTAGAATGACCCTTGCTTTGATCACTTTACGCTTTGACACCCTTTTAGTAACGGTATACTTTAAGGGGCGTGAGTTACTTCTATGATGAAGTAGGCTTTGTTCTAAGAGTGCTATTTTTGTGGTTTAGTCCTTAAGGAAGAGCTATTCTTAAACACGTAAGGATAAGAGGAAACACCAGAATCTACCAAAAAATAAACATGTATTTTAAATTAAATATTACAAACCAACAGTAAAAGCATTTCTATATTTGGCCTCAAAGAATTTTGAATGACAAAACATAAACAAGTAGGCTTTCAATAAACAAACTAATTGCCAATTAGTATTTTTTTATCACGACCCTATTTGTTTAGCATAAAACATTAAATTAATGTACTGTCATCTACAAACACATATGACTTAGGTTCAAGAATAATGGTTTCTACGCTCCTTTAAAACGTGGGACGTACTAAACTTCTACTATCGCAATAGAGATATAAATGTTATTGTTAACTTACAGGTAGGTATTAGGGATTGCCGGATGTCGCTGGAGGACTTATCTCTCGCCTTGAAGTGTGGTGGCCGAAGGTTGAAATTTCGTCGAGGAGGGGGGTGATTCTTCAACGTGATTAAAGAACGGGAGCTCGTTGGGGCTGGGTTCTTCTCCTCTCACTCTTACGGTGCTTGCGATGTAAGAATCACTCGAGTGTGAGCGGCTTTGCTTTTCTTCAGTCGGACTTCTTTGCAGACGGAAAAGGCTTCTTCGGTATGGCACCGATATAAAACTTGACTATTTAGGTTAATACGGCCCTGAAAGGGGGGGATCGATTTTCTCAATCTGATCCTATCGTTTCTCACGGAAATAGTCTTGTAGGGCTGAAGGATCGATCTTTACGAATTAATCTTTCTTCTGGCGAATCGACTTCTAATAATCTTCTTGTCTAGCCGATGGATCGATCTTCACGACCTAATCCTACTCTGGCGTATCGACTTCAGATAATCCCCTTCTCTTTCTTTGCGGGGCTTATTTATAGGCGGATTGCCGCCCCATCTAAAGGGGGAAGTGACCAGGCCACAGATGCAAAAGGGGGGGAGCGAATGGTGGGTTAGCATCTGGGAAGAGCGAGAATTCCTGAGGTGGCACTGGGATGCCCAAGTCAGCTCGCAAATTATAGGCTCGTAACCACACCGCTCCTTAGCGTGCCTTCTGACTCGCACCGTTTTTTTTTTCCTAACCACGGGTTTATGGGTCTCGTAGGTCATACGATCGTTAGAGCGTCGTTTAAGGACCTTAGGTGGTCGCCTTCAAACATATGTTAGCTCCAACTGCCCACAGCGGCGAGGCGATCACACATGGTAAGCATTTTCGCCGGCTACCTTTCCCACGCTTCTCCTCATGAAGGGAGGGGGGCTTGAATGTGTCTATACTCCTCCAGGAGGCTTAATGTAGCCATTTCTCCACATCTACCTCCATTCTTAAGAAAATAACGGGAGGGATGGGGGTTCCAATCCGACGCTTACAATAATATACATGGGTAACTTACGGAACATTATATTATACAATAAATTCTAGTTCACTCGGGAATGCCTCGATAACATTTCACCTGACCTTACATTAATTCCTATATTACTGTGCCATCTTAGGATTTTCTTACCTACCACTTGGGTTACTCGCCCCTACTTACTTACAATTCTACTGATTTACACTTAACTTTGCTATAATACAATAGTTGGGCTGCTCCTTAATCGTCGACAGGGTTCCGACTTAACGAGTCGGCCATACAATTGTTGGACCCTTTTATGTAGTGAATGGAGTACTGGTACTCCATCAAGAGTAAACTCCATCTCAGGAGTCTTCCATTCTTACACTTATTTTTACCTAAGTATGACAACGGTTTATGGTCGCATTCCAACTTGAACTCGCGCCCTATTAGATAATATTTGAATTTACCTATGGACCATATTATGGCCAAAGCTTCGATTTCGATAGTAGCGTAGGCTTTTTCTCTACTCAACAGTTTCCTACTGACATAAGCTATGGGATAGGCTGTTTCGTCATCTTCGTACTGAAGCAATACTCCGCCTAGCCCGTCCCGACTAGCGTCCGTGCGAAGACCGAAGATCTTGTTGGGATTTGGTAAGCGAAGAATGGGCGCAGTTACGAGTTTTCCTTTTAGAATCTCCAACTGAGTTATTGCATGGGGGTTCCACGTGACAGGGTCTGACGCTGTCTTTTTTAACAAATCATTCAGTGGGGCCGCAATGGAAGCGAAGTGTGGTACAAAACGCCTATAGAACGAGGCCGCTCCCATAAACGATCGGAGTTGTTTCTTTGTTTTCGGCCGGGGCATCTTGACTATGGCGTCCACTTTTTCTTGCTGGGTAGTCAAGTGTTTTTGTCCTATTTTGAATCCCAGGTAGTCAATGGATTCGTAGGCAAAATAACACTTGGTCGGCCCGGCGGTTAGACCTTGCTCCTTCAATTTCTCCAGCAATGAGCGTAGGGCGTGTAAGTGTGACTCCCATGTACGGGTAGCTACGTACACGTTGTCGAAGTAAAACGACACGTCGCTTAGTCCAGCGATAATTCGCCTCATCATCCTATTATAATTGCTACCGGCTGTAAGTAGTCCGAAGGGTAGCCTGGTAAACTGTAACAGACCTCTCTCGGTCGCAAAAGCCGTCAGTTTTTTGGACTCCTTAGCGAGAGGTATTTGATAGTACGCTTTACATAAATCCAATTCGGTGATGAATTTAGCGTCTTCAAATAAATGGAGATTTTGATCTATTAGTGGGATGGGCTTGGCGTCGAAAACGGTCACTGAATTCAATTTTCGGAAGTCCACGCACATCCGAAATGATTGATCAGGTTTCTTAACCATTACTATGGGGGAGCAATAATCGGACTCCGATGGCTCTAAAATTCCCAATTTTAGTAAATTCCGGACTTCCTTATTGAAGGCTTCTCGTAGGTGGATTGGTAAAGGATATGGTTTGCTCCGAACCACTGAATTAGTTTTTAGTTTTATTTCATGGATAAAATCCTTGGCACATCCAGGGTTTTCAGAAATGACTTCTGGGAATTCCATGAGCAAGTTCAACATTTCCGCTTTTTGTTGAATTTCTAAGTGGGGATTTATCTTTAAATCCACCCGAGGGTCTTCCGGGGTAGGTGCGAGTGAGGGAAGTTCGTATTCCTCGTCTTGTTCCACACACACGGTGTGTATGACTTGCAGGGGCGTACCCGGGTAAACGGCATCCATCGGTTCTTCTTCGTCTAGAAGGGTAATATTCTTTATGCACGCGCGGCGGTGATATTTTTTTAGCATGTTTATGTGATAGGTTCTTCGCCCTGTTGGGGTATCTATCAAGTAATCGACTGGACCCCGTGCCTCGATTACTTCAAACGGTCCCTTCCACTGGGCCCATAACTTATTATTTTCGGTCGGGAGTAATAATAAGACTTCATCTCCTGCCTTTAATTTTCGAGCCTTTGCTTTCATATCGAAATAGTCCCGGTATTTGGTTAAGTTTTTCTCGGCGTTCTCTCGAGCTAAGCCAGAGCAGTATTCTAGGCGCTCGCGCATATCCATCACGTAGGCGTAAGACGATTTGATTTCTTGCTCGAGCTTCGCGTTGGAAAATAATTCCTTAAGAATACTCATAGGACCTCGCACATTTCTCCCGTATAATAGCTCAAAGGGCGAGAATCCCAACGTCCGATGAGGTATTTCTCGGCAGGCGAAAAGGGCAGCAGGCAGGAATCTGTGCCACTGTGTAGGGTTGTTTTGACACAACTTCTTCAATATATTTTTGAGAGTCCCGTTTAATTTCTCGCAGATTCCGTTAGCGGCTGGATGAAATGGACTCGTAAAAATTGGCTTGACTAACAGAAGTTTGTTAAAATATTCCATCAATTCTGAGGTGAATTGGCGCCCTCTATCAGATAGAATTTCTTTAGGCAGGCCTACTCGTGCAAAAATTGAAATTAATGCTTCCGCGCAGGAAATAGTGTCAATCTTCCGTAGGGCCACGGCATCTGGGAACCGGGTGGCACAATCCACTAGAGTGAGGATGTAGGAGTGTCCTCCACTTGAAGGGGGGTGAATTGGTCCCACCAAATCAATTGCCACTCGAAAGAATGGTTCGGTTATAACGGGCACCTTTTGTAAGGGAGCGGGAGGTACCCGTCCTCTGGAGGGATCCTTCTGACACACGTCGCATGATCGGCAATAGGCCACAATTTCCCTTGCGGCCTGGGGCCAATAAAAGTGTCGGAATATCTGCTGCGCCGTTTTGTTGTGCCCAAAGTGTCCGGCTAATATTCCATCATGCGCGGTATTCAAAATTCTTTGCGTGTATTCTTGAGGTACACACAGTGCTTTCTTGTTCTCCTTATCCTCCTCGCTGATAGTACGGTAGAGAAGTGAGTCTTCTACGATATACTGGATAGGCTTCTTTCCTTTGACTTGGAGAATTTCACCTTTAATAGCTTTCTCCCATAGAGGTTTAAGAGTGGGGCATTCCTTCTGAGCACTGGCGAAGGAAGTCAATTTGAACCCATTGTCTTCGAGGGTAATCCTCGGGGTCAACTTAGCAGGTTGCTCTTTCCTCTGGGCTTCTTGTGCCCGGGTGACTACTTGTTGGGCCACTTCTTGCTGGGGAATTAGGGGGTTTTGTCCGATTAGTACTGCGCAGAACTTAATCGGGGCTACTACCACGTCCGTCCAACCGGTGAAATATCTGCATTGTATATGACATCTCACGACGGGGAATCGATTGTCGCGTCCTAAAAAGTCGTGGACGATTGCGAATTTCTTATGGGCAGGGTTTACTGGGGGCAGCAACTTGTCGGATACCACTATGCACGTGCACCCGGTGTCTCTGACTAAAGTGGATACTCGGCACCCATTAACAGTGCCCTCTTCAAATTGTAGGCCGCCTGGCGAACTTTTGTTGAATAGAAAGTTTACCTGTTGCTGGGGCCCTTCGGATGTTGGCGCGGGGACGTAGGACGAATCAGCTTGTCCTGCTGGGATCGCGGCAGTCAGGTTTTGCACCTGTTGTCTCGAGGTCTCCCTCAGTCGGGAGTTCTGTGGGCACTGGAAACTCAGGTGACCTATTATCCCGCAGGTATAACAAGTGACGGGCTTCCTGGGATACGTGCCGGTATTAGGGTATGATCCTTGTGGAATCCTAACTTCTTTTTGATTTTTTTCTCCTCCAAAATTTGGTTTATAAGTTCCTTTTGCGGCTGAGAACTTAAAGGGCTTCTTCTGTAAAGGCCTGGGTGGCGGCCCATTTTTCTTTGGGGAGGGAGCCTTCTCTTTCTTGTACTCCCTAGGATATAACCGATGATTTACCGCGTGGAGGTCAGCCTCGTCCAGACACTCGTTGAAGGTAGAAGCTTTTCGGTCCTTAACGAATGCACGGATTTCCTGGGGTAGGGTACTTAGTAACTGATCTCTAAGCATGAAGTCGACGACCGCAGCGACTTCGTTCTCTACCCCTTCTGACTCCATCCAAAACTGTAGGCTTCGACGAAGCTCAAAGCCAAAATGTTTGTACGTTTGTCCAGGTCTTATACGAGACTGCCTGAACTTCATCCTATATTCTTCCGGGTTAAGGTTTGTAGCTGAGAGAAGTTCGGCTTTGAGAGTGGAATAGTCCACAGTCGCTTCTGAGGGTAAAGATACGAATATCTCTCTCATCCTACGATTGAGTAGCGGTAACAGTCTGGCGACCCCATCTTCTTCTAGGTCCCAATTATTGACTTCAAATATTTTCTCAAAATGGGAGAGATATGAGCATAAATCTTCTTCGTCCTTGTACTCCGGGAGTTTCATGCTGGCCGCTGGTGATACTCCTGTTTTAGATGACACTGACTGCACCTCTAACTGGTCTTTACTAAGAGCTCTTTCGTGGGCCCTTATCTTCTCTCTTTCATCAGCTTCCATTTTCGTCTTTTCTCTTCTTTCTTCTCTTTCGTTTCTCTCTTTCTCCTGAATAAACTCTCTTTCGTTTCTCTCTTTCTCCTGAATAAACGAACTCAGCTCGGTTCCTTGTAGTCCGAGGCTTTGACCTTGCTTCCGATAAAGGTCAAACAATGCCATCGCGCTTATGTCAGTCATCTACCTTGTTTTTAATCAAGCCTGACCTACTCCACCACCGAAACTTACCACTTGGCCTAACAATTACCTTTAGATGGTATCCACCTCTAACTTTACCAATTTCCCATTCGTCAAATATTCTATTATTCCTGGTGTTCCTTTTATGTGTTAGCTCTTCCTTAAATAGCCACTGCTGGGTTCTTTCTAATATAAAACCTCTAGACCTGACACCACTTTTATAATATGTCGTAGAATGACCCTTGCTTTGATCACTTTACGCTTTGACACCCTTTTAGTAACGGTATACTTTAAGGGGCGTGAGTTACTTCTATGATGAAGTAGGCTTTGTTCTAAGAGTGCTATTTTTGTGGTTTAGTCCTTAAGGAAGAGCTATTCTTAAACACGTAAGGATAAGAGGAAACACCAGAATCTACCAAAAAATAAACATGTATTTTAAATTAAATATTACAAACCAACAGTAAAAGCATTTCTATATTTGGCCTCAAAGAATTTTGAATGACAAAACATAAACAAGTAGGCTTTCAATAAACAAACTAATTGCCAATTAGTATTTTTTTATCACGACCCTATTTGTTTAGCATAAAACATTAAATTAATGTACTGTCATCTACAAACACATATGACTTAGGTTCAAGAATAATGGTTTCTACGCTCCTTTAAAACGTGGGACGTACTAAACTTCTACTATCGCAATAGAGATATAAATGTTATTGTTAACTTACAGGTAGGTATTAGGGATTGCCGGATGTCGCTGGAGGACTTATCTCTCGCCTTGAAGTGTGGTGGCCGAAGGTTGAAATTTCGTCGAGGAGGGGGGTGATTCTTCAACGTGATTAAAGAACGGGAGCTCGTTGGGGCTGGGTTCTTCTCCTCTCACTCTTACGGTGCTTGCGATGTAAGAATCACTCGAGTGTGAGCGGCTTTGCTTTTCTTCAGTCGGACTTCTTTGCAGACGGAAAAGGCTTCTTCGGTATGGCACCGATATAAAACTTGACTATTTAGGTTAATACGGCCCTGAAAGGGGGGGATCGATTTTCTCAATCTGATCCTATCGTTTCTCACGGAAATAGTCTTGTAGGGCTGAAGGATCGATCTTTACGAATTAATCTTTCTTCTGGCGAATCGACTTCTAATAATCTTCTTGTCTAGCCGATGGATCGATCTTCACGACCTAATCCTACTCTGGCGTATCGACTTCAGATAATCCCCTTCTCTTTCTTTGCGGGGCTTATTTATAGGCGGATTGCCGCCCCATCTAAAGGGGGAAGTGACCAGGCCACAGATGCAAAAGGGGGGGAGCGAATGGTGGGTTAGCATCTGGGAAGAGCGAGAATTCCTGAGGTGGCACTGGGATGCCCAAGTCAGCTCGCAAATTATAGGCTCGTAACCACACCGCTCCTTAGCGTGCCTTCTGACTCGCACCGTTTTTTTTTTCCTAACCACGGGTTTATGGGTCTCGTAGGTCATACGATCGTTAGAGCGTCGTTTAAGGACCTTAGGTGGTCGCCTTCAAACATATGTTAGCTCCAACTGCCCACAGCGGCGAGGCGATCACACATGGTAAGCATTTTCGCCGGCTACCTTTCCCACGCTTCTCCTCATGAAGGGAGGGGGGCTTGAATGTGTCTATACTCCTCCAGGAGGCTTAATGTAGCCATTTCTCCACAATAATAATAAATTTAACTTTGTTTGAAAATTTTAAGAAACTGTAAGAGTAAAGAACATTAATAGAAAAATGAATTGAGTTTGGTACATACTGAAGTAGATTCATCCTAGAGAGTGAATGGTGGGTTTAATAAGGGGCTAATATTTATAGGTTACAGTGACGCTTCAGAGAGAGGAAAACCAACTAACCAACAGTAGTGAAAAATTTAGTTTAGAAAACAAACCAACTAACCAAACACTAGTTAAAATTAGTTAATCAAATAAGATATTGCACTTAAATCTTTCATGAGTATAGGTTTGCAGTGTTTGATACATAAAGTTTGGAGGGTACTTAGCTATTGTTGGTTGCTATTAAAGGCTTATACTTAAAAATTATTAATAGAAATGTCAGTTTTACAATTTAGGGCGTGTTCCCTAATAGAAGACTTCTTTTTACTTAATATTTTGCCTGTGCGCCAACTAATCCCCATATGAGCAGAGAACCCAGCTCCAAGAGACCTGAGAGTGCTGCCAATGTAAGAGGCTCCAGTACAACTGGGACATTTAAATTTTAAAACTTATAGTACATCATATTGAAATTTTATAATTTGTCACCTTTTAAAGCAATTCAATGTCTTATTGACCACTACCTTTTCATGTTTTCTTCATATGTATTAACTTTAGTGAACTTGTATTCTAGCCTGAAGATGAAAACTTGTAGTTTTCGAAACGTAGTAAAAAATTAAAAGATGTTGCATCTGTTTCTGGTGGATCTAAGATTTCTCCTCAGTATATATATATATATATATATATATATATATATATATATATATATATATATATATATATATATATATATATATGAAAAGAAACTCACAATTTGCACGTGAGTCAAAATTATGATAAATAACACCCACAAGAAAAATGGAAAAAGGATTCCGAGCGCTTTCGTCTTTATTCTAAAAGACCTCTTCGTGGAATAAGGTAGGTCAGGACAGACAATGTCTTAAATAGTAAGGAGTGGAGGGTTAAAACGGCTACCTGCATCAAAACCCTAACTAAGGTGTAAAAATTCTTTAAACACTTTAATTTGTGATTTAATATAATTAGATATGATAGGATCTCGGCTAAACAATCCAGGGCTAATATTAAAATTGGGGAAAGTATTAATAGAGATACACTCCAAAATATATCTTGAAATGTAGTTTGTACATTTAATAACAGGTTTAGCACTATTCCAATTAATAGTATGATCCTGACTATAGATATGTAAAGATAATACAGATTGTTGAAAAAAATTACGAACATTAGTTTGGTGCTGTTTAACAAAACATTCAATTCTTTACCTGTCGGTCCATAATAGCATTTTTCACAATTATTGCAACCAATAGAATATACAATGCCTGGTTTAGGGGGTGAATTTTTTACCCGAAGGCGATGGATAGTTTTTTCATATTTAAAAATAACATTTATGTTCAAAGGTTTTAGTAAATTAGGTAATTTAATGAAACTTTGGTTGAAAGGTAAAACTAATACATTTTTGGCATGAAATTTATGGATGTTACGATTAGGTTGATAAAATGAACGCTTAGCAGAATTATAACAATTTTTAAGTTCGTAGAAAGGGTAACACAAATTTGAACCTATATTATATATCCTATCAACCTCCCTTTCCAAATATTCGGGAGAAACAATTCTCATGGCACGGAGAATCATATATATATATATATATATATATATATGTATATATATATATATATATATATATATATATATATATATATATATATATCAAGCCCTCTGTTCTCATCTCCCCAAATCGCAGCTTAGCCCTTTCTTTCTCCCGACCGATTGAACAAGCACACAAATCCTGTAGACATCAATAAACGAGGCATAGGTCATATCTTTGATACTTGCGATTATGTGCGATGACTAGGTGCCATCTCGGTTAATACTAAGTTCACCATCAAAGACCCACCGGGCGTGATATGGACAGTTATGAAAGGTCGAGAATCATCATAGCTTTAAACAAAAAATATCACAGGTTTTACACAGTATGCATATAAACCGAACCCACTCAATCAATTACGAGAGAGAGAATAGCCTCAGGTCACGCCTCTCCAAGCTATAGCTCGATGACAATCGGATAGATCTACAGGGAAGGTGTCACAAATGATATTGTTTCAAAATATTAAAAAAAAATGTCCTCCACAAAAGAATAGTCAGACGCTATTTCACCTACCCGTTCATTGGATAAAGAAGGTAAAAATTCATTCTATCAGCTTGTGTAAATTAGCTTTCTTTTCGTAATAAAGTCCTCAATGTAATTCAATCTTAGTTAAACTCGTTTGAGCTCCAATTCAAGTGACTTAACCAGTTTATTTTCGTCCTTTCTCAACCTCTCAAAATTTCTGTTAATTTAAATGCAACCCAAATAAGAAGGATATTGAAGTTGAGATGCGTTATCCATTTAAGAAATTATATTTTTGTTATAAAGGTCCTATGGAAGACAGTCTTTGGATCCACCTGAATTTTCATAAGAGTCCAACAAGAACGCCTGGGAGAACACCCCAAAGCTACATAAATATTCTTTCCCTAACATTACCTATCAATCAATAGTTTCTGTGGCGTAATTTTATGAAACTAAATTTGCCTTCAGCAACGAGTCTGAAAAGATGAGAAAAAATCCCCATTCCATCGATATTTCTTCTCATCAATCTGGCCATTATCGCACTTCCAACTTCCAAATTTTCCTCCTGTTTAGGTACTCTTTCTTCTCGCTGCCGCTGGTGAACAACTGCGTTCAGCAAAGACTAGAGGGATTCCACGATAAGGAAACTTTCTATATAGTTCGCTAAAGAAGATGTATCTTCCCTTTCTCTCATGGAAACGAGAGGAGGGAAGTAAAGGTATAGGATTTGGGATGAGCTGTAATTTGGCAGAGTGAAATTCACAGGTGTGCTCACTCAAGCGAATTATACCGAGAAGAGAAAAGTCAAAATGACCCTTTTTTTCTTAGTAATGTTTATTGATGGTGTGTTTGTTAGGGAAGACTATAAGTAGAGACAGGAGACAATTAGTAATAATGGTAGGATCAAAGTTTGAAAGTTCAGGTGAACGATGGGCTGGAGAAAGACAGAAAAGGCCATGAATAAGGATCACGCCTTCACTGGAATGGGACCATTAAGTGCAGCTCCTAAACATAATTGAAGTACCAAAGGAAACTCAGGAATATAGAGTATTTGCTACAAAAGCTAAAAGAAAAAGCAACAGAGCTGAGTTAAACAAGTGGCCAAAATAACGAATAATTTTTCTTCTCGCTTTAAATAGTATAAGATTATGATGCATGACTGATGTAAGGGTAAACTCCTACGTAGCATACAACGCACTAGAAATTAACCTCGTAGCGGCTGGGAGGGGCGGGGCGGCAAGTTGAAAGACGGCATGCATTTAATCACGTACACACTCCCGGCAAAGGTTATACATAGGACCTCCTGACGCGAAGAAACTCAGAGCTGATCAGGAGTTGGTACAGAGAGGATCTGCTGTTCCCTGCACTGCCTTACCAAACTTCTGCCAGTACTGGCTAGCATTACCTCTGCTGCTGCACCTGATGCAAGCTTCAGATTTACCCGTCTTTGTCGCTCTCACCGGGTAGTCGGATACATCTGGGCTCGTTACTACTCCCCCCTGTTTCCAGGACAACCACCATCTGTGTATTCTATAATGACGTGTTGTCGTTAGCAGTTTGGTCCTGTTATCTCTTTTGTGACATATTTGTGCTCTTTATTTATTTAATACATTTAAGGAAGCATTTCTTGTATTATTTTCCCCTGGCAGATATCTGAGCACCTTCCTGTTGGACCTCTTCATTTCTGTTTTGGGCCGAGAGAACTTAGTTCCTCGTCTTGCCTTTACACCTGAAAAATGCCATTGAATAAACTTGGACTAAAATCGATTTACATAATATTACATTAGCTTACATTTCTCCTTTACTCTACTATCGGATTTTATCTACACTCATATTTTTACACATTTAGATTTTCTAATCTTTTATTATTCATGTTTTTGTCTGATATCTTTGTGGAGGGAGTTCCATCCATTGTGTCCTATTCGGTTGTCAGCATCCAATCGAAATGGATTTTAACTACTAAAATGGTAAAAACTCTTACATTTTTTTAATATAATGGCTTCCTTTTTAGATGTTATATTTTTAATGAATCTAAGACAAGATATTCCTCATAACTTTTATTATATCCAGTTTCCAATTGAGAGGATGAACAAGGGATACATGAAAAGACAATTATACCCTTTGTCCTGCAAGAAGGATTTCCTCAAATATATCTCTTTGCTAATTAGCTTTCATGGATACTTTATAAATTCCAAGTTTGTTGCAGTCCGCCCCTCGTGAATAGGAAGGCTTCATGGTACGAGTAAAGAAATGAAGCGCACTTGCACAAACAAATCAGCCCAATAACTAAGACGTGGTATTCCAGATGACGCCAACTATCACAGCAAAACGAAAATATTTGCATAATTTAAATAACGATTATTAATAAGGAAAGTAAATGTCCAATATTGTGTCTCATTAGGCCCGTAGCAGAAAAAAATAAACAGGTAAAAGCCCCCATGGCTTTTTAGTAATCTCTACACATAAAAGTTAAGTGGTCATGTATCTGCTAAGACTGCAGGCAATATATTGAGGTTATGTTGACAAACCCAATAAATAGTAAACAGCTGATTATGACTTGTTAAATTAATGTGTGGACTCAACTACCTTTACCCCATGTACGGACGAAACAATATAAAATAAGATAACATCCGGTTGCTCTGCTGGTATGGCTCTGTTTTGCCCAGAGTGAGGTATATATTGTCCACTCCCAATACGACTTACCTCAGACGGCAAACAAAGATACCCTAAACAAAAAGAGTTAAGATCACTATCGTAAACTGCATTGTTGCTACATATTGACAGCAGTGGAAATGGGATCAGATCTTTTTTATCCATTAGGACACCAGGATTGACTAAATTCATAGCGTTATTTGAATATTTTCCTTCGACTGACGAATAATTTTGGACTAATTCGTTTGTCTGTTTTCGTCATTTTCACCTTGTGGTCCCTGTTTTACCGTCATTTCCTTGCTTACTGGATGATATTTTCCAGGATTAAGGAGTTTAACGTTAGTTATTGCGTTGCCTACCCATTGTTGGAAGATCTTGGAATTAAAAATAATAAATATTCCTGGAGCAAGGTTAGACTTAAAAATGTTTGATTGGATGAATTTCAGATGAACGTAGTGGACACATCATTCGCCAGAACTCGCCAGAATACTCCTCGAATTAATTCTTGAAAAGTTGGCTTAATGACACGGTGTTGAGGTACCATAAGTCCATGAATGGTTAATAATGCCCACCAAACAATGCAATGGAGCGGTCACCGGTCGATGACTTATTCAGGCATACCAGCGGACCAAACCATCCTAGGAGAATATAATTTAGACCAGTATGGAACAACTACCACCTACACAATGCGCAGTTCCTTGTTGACAACTGAAGTCTATGGACAAATGTGGTTTGTGCCACGCACAAACCCTACCATCACTCTGAAATCGGATCACGCTATATTTTGTCTTCCATGGTATAAGTAGCGACTCAGTAGGTCAGGCACAGGACTGTATCCGGAGTTGTCTGGTTAAAAGGGCGATCTGCTGAACCTTATGTTTCTTCCCTATGACATTTATAGAGTAGCACGCTGTACTGAGATGATGGATATGCGTAGGTTACCTCATGCTTTGAATCTGGATGCGATTTAAGAGAGTGTTATCTATCTGTTACCGTGGAAAATTTTAGCTAGACGCCACTGATCATGATCATTAAGCACTCCTAGTTGGGCACTGCTCTGTCCCCGGTGAGTGATAATGCTGCCCATGCGGTATTCTCAGTATATTCGTCACATCGTAGATTGAAAAATGTTGAATTTACGCACAGTTTCTGATATGGATTGTCCCATCCGCCTGGTATTCACTCTCTGCATTGTCAGAACCCCGATAATTCACGTTGTTATGCAACGAGCTATCTATCCGGTCTTCACACTGACCTAATCAGAATCAGAACCGATACAAGCCTGGAATTTTTTATTACCCTTAAATACTGTTATCCCATGACCTTTAGCACTTCGGAGTATATAATAGAAGACAAAATCAATCGTAGCATTTGTCAGCTAAGGAAACTTGAATTATAGTTATAATATTTATTTTTGCCTTTACACTACTGATTTAACCTCGGTTCCGTGCATAACTTTACGGTACCTCATAATTGATCAATAATACAATAAAAATAAATAAAAGAGCCGGAAACACCTAATCACCCTAAAATAAATACACCATTAAATTGGAGTGGGGAAAATTAGGAATAAAAATTCAAGTTACCTTAGCTTTGCTGATGACATATCATTATATGTTGCAAATCCAAAATAATTACAGTTGATAATAAAAAGAAATGATTCCACGCCAGTCTCTCAGTCGGACTGGAAAATCAAATTTTCAAAGAAGAAAATAATGATCAAGTATTTTTCGGAAAATACAGAAATTGCATAGATTTAACGATCAAACTTTAGATCAAGTACAAAAAAAGGTATAATTAGGCCATTTTATACTTTTGTGAACACGGAAAAAGAAATCAGTAGAAGAACAAAATGAGGCTGTAAAGTGGTAGGAAAGCTTAGCCACACCTTCAGGACTGGTATGGCTTCTATTAATTACTAGACACGTCTTATCGCTTTTAACTTATAGAAATGAAACGTAGAAACTGAAAACAAAAAAGCATACAGAAAGGAGGAAAGCTTGAGGGGATGTGGAATGTGGACTGTGGCCGAGTAGTTAGAGCGATGAGAGCGGTTATTCTGAATTATCTGTATATATATATATATATTTATATATCCGTGTCACTCGGGCTCATCACAGATTTCGCATATGCACACCGCAGACATATGTGCACTGATAATATTTAACAATAAGACAGAAATATAGTTATAATATAAAAAAATACTCACTTCTTTTATACAGGGAGGCCCATAAGTCCCAGGACACTCCACATAAAACTTTGTGTGTTAATATGTTATTAACGGAAAACAAATGAATTTTTTTATGTAACTGTAGTGTCCTGGGACTTATGGGTCACCCTGTACATGAACTATACTCGTCTTGGTTTGATGGCGTTTCACGTTTTTCCGCAATATTTCTAGCCCTAAATGGCTTATTTTTTATATCCAGCGCTATGTCTTTCTCAATTTCTAAGTTAAGGGTAAAAATAAAGCAACCCTGCAAAATACAACTGATCTTTACACACAGACGCACAGAATAACAACAATCAAATAACGACAGAGGCGTGCGCAACAAACATTAGCCAGAGACCGATCTGACTGTTGCCTGTACTCTACTTTTGACAAGATATGCCAGTTAGTCTTTTACACCTACCAGGCTCGCTCGTATTAGCCCGAGTTGCTGGATAATATTTTGTTCCTTTAAGAATATTGTAGAACGGAAATTAAATTCGAATCTATATAGAAATTTATTGTTTATAGAAAACATTGAATTTTAATTAGTTTAATAATTTTAATTAAGATTTTAGATAACAACTCGGGCTGTAACTTCTGAGCCCTAGTCGAGCTTGTGTGAACAATGTCAAGAAAACGTCTGCTACGAATGATATTTATCTTACACAGGGCACCTCTAGGACGACCGCCAGACGCTGAACGAAAATATATGAACTGCGACCAGGTTCAATAAAAGGAACTCGAGTTATTGGCTGCAATTACTTACTTGAAGTCAGGGTTGGCAAAAATTAAATTAGCTTGCAAATACACGGTCACTTTACTAAATTTATACTCGGGCTAAGCCCGAACAGAACGCCTTGAGTCTCCACAGATTATATATATATATATATATATATATATATATATATATATATATATATATATATATATATATATATATATATAACGCCATCAAAACTTGATGCAGGTAAACAATGCAAATATAGGGCTTATAATTCGCTTTGACCTAATTAGCATTCTGCGTTCACCCCGTTCCCCTCGACTTTTCCGCTCCTAATTTACGATGACTTTACCTTGCAATTAGTGCAAAAAGAAGTCGTGTACACTTTCTTGTGTTCTACGCAAACATAGCCTTTCCTTAAATTTATTTTTATTGTTTGGTTACACATATGTGTATACAATTGTATGTCGACCAATCACGTTTCATTATTGTGAATCGACCAAATTTTGTGGATATTTCCATGCAAGTTTAAAAACAAAAAGTATGGCTTTCGTCTAATAAACACCCTAAATTTGTATTTCTATTCCCATTTTTAAATTATTATTATTATTTGGTCGAGATTTTAGGATACTTAGGACAACGACTTGTCCTCGATGTGTTAACCTGCCTTTGATTGCATTTACACTTAGACATGGAAATGTTTGAAGCTAGTACTTATCCTTGAACATTCATTTTCTGTCCTACCATGAAGAAGGTTAAAGTGTGAAGGAGAACTGGAACTGCGAATAGCAATGTCCAAGATCATTGTTTACTAGGACCCATATGGTATAATATCTGATTGCCTGGTAACCACGATGACTAAGCTACAGAAGAAGAGAAAAATCTAAATAAAGAACTCGAACCCTCCGATATGCGACGTTGATGGAGAAATAAAAGATGGTAAATGAGGATCACTCTCCCTCGCCACTACAGTTTTTATAAACATTTCCGCGTGATGTTCTGAGGCAACTCCCGAAGAATGTTAACTTAGTGCAACTTAAGGTTTATATAATACAATCTTTATCACAACCCGTTTACTTATCATAAAACTTGACCTTCCTGCATATGTCTACTATTCGTCTACAAATCTCTCACACATATTTCCTACTCAAAAGATGCTTTGATCATAACAAAGAAAATCATTTCGTAGAAAACGAGAGATAGAGCACAAATAAATCTCATTGCTAATCGCTCCATAGTTCTCTATTCTGCTTAGAATCTTACCACATCATTAAGTGTCAGGCTTTTCAAATTCCCCGTCCCCTTTGCCACTCCATCATTCGGTAATCCGCCCAACAAATATTTTCCTCCTAAAGAATTCAATGAGGATTTTTGCTACAAACAGGTTCCCTCATACAGACAATTTACCTTTCTGGGCTGATGCACCTTGCGTTTTAACTTACACATACTATCTTACACTTTCACATTAACTGCACCCATCCATTTGAAATGCCCAATTAATATAGCCTGATATTATAAAGACATAAGAAGCTATAATAAAATTAGTCCTCGGGACCTATCAAGTTCCTCCATGTCAAATCCCATGTATGCTATGAAATATATATCGTAAATTAGTAAATATAAAAATCCTTTAAAGTGTGGAGTTTAATATCTCTCCAGATTATATCAGATTAATCCAAATTATCACAATATTGGCCATATATATATATATATATATATATATATATATATATATATATATATATATATATATATATATATATATATATATATATTTATATATATATATATATATATATATATATAATGCAAGCCAGTGAGTGCTATTAGACACGGCTAATGTTCAGCCATTTCATGACCTACCAACACAAACTATTCATAAAACTAAGGTAGTATCCGCAAAACCACAGCTCTTATATTTTTCAAACAAATGGGCTGGTCGACCTCTAATGCAGAGAATATTTTGAATAATTGGAATGGCTCCCTTCTCCCTATCATTCTAGAACTAACACTTCATTTTTCTATCTTCTTCTATGCTACATAACCATTTACATATATTAAATTTAAACTTAAAAGACTCTTTCCTAATCTTTCTACACTCAATATTGAGGCCTTTACTTACTCGAAATGCTTTTATGGCCTCAGTTATAATCTTACTAAGTAGTACTTAAGGATCTTCAGCCTGTCTTTTTCCATAAATTTTATCTCGCTTCAAATCTATCTAAATTCTTTCACATATTCCAGTTCCACTTTAATCATAGATATATCATAAGGCTTCGCTTAATACCTGGAACATAAACTATCCTTACTTTCCCCCCGTCCTAAATCTCACCAGTCCTCTCAATAGCGCTGCCTATTAGACCTTGGCCGTACGTCAAATTCCTCGGAATTGAATAAAAGCGAAATCTTGTCATGAATAAAATTAAATTCAAATGAGTAAGTGATTGTTCCTAGGCTTCGTACGTATATCAATTTAGGGGGATACTTTAGGATTGTACCTGCACTTCAACACCAGCTGGAAATCTTATCCCACCTGCCAAATATATCGACAATCTGAGCATTCGTTATACTGTTTCTCACACCGAAAGCCTCTTCCTGCCTTCTCTCTCCCACTCACAAACATGGCGTTGTTTAAGGTCGCCAATTCAGTCAAAGTTGCGCTATAGCAATGCAGAAAATTGATCTTTCGAAAAAATAAGGAATGTAATTATTATATTTTGCAGTCATTTATTATTGCTATAAAATTATATGCAATTAATAATACTTGCAATAGTCACAGTAATAGTAAAAAAAATTAACCTTGACATGATAATAACTTCGACATTCCAAATAATAACCATAGCAACATCAACTAAGATGTCTTCAGTGCTTGAGGGCTACAAACATTTAGGAGATTTAATTAAAAAAACTCGATCACAATAAATAAATAAGTGTTTGAATGACTCACACCTTTTCAAATTTGAAATTTGACTATGGGTCTGTTAAGTGCCTTGACAACAAAATAACTATAGCATAGTTAGATGAAACAGGAAATCCGCCTCTCACTTCCATGCTTAGAAAACATACATTTACATATAATTAGATAGACAGTTAGGTCGATAGATATTAGATAGATACGAATAAACGCTTAGCAGTTCACAAAGTTTATTTCTGTTTTTTTTTTCAAAGCTCAGCCTTACGTCGAGTTGCTGTGACCACTTAGGATCACACGCCCTTCTACTACGATCGAACCCCGTACAAGAATCATCCTTCAACGTCAGATTGCACCGTGTATCAAACTACCAGGCAGTCTTTTCTCACCAAGAAGTATTCTGTTGCGCCGACTGCCTGATCACCTTGACTCGCACCATCTACCGACTGAGGGTCATTGGTACCATAGCCATAGTTGCAATATATATATATATATATATATATATATATATATATCAATTTCTCACACGTATAATACTTCTGGCGAAACGAGAAGAAACGAAAATAGAAGCTCGGAATTCAGCGAAACCGCAAGTGACGTCTCGCTTGAGTGATGACGCGTTTCCTAGTACTTTTGACGCCATCAAATTATCCGATTCAGCCTGAATGCAAGTGACTAGAGCAAGAGCTTTTTACTTAGTCTTTTACTGTTCTTTAGTTGAATTAAAAGCCCCTTGGGCTAATCCACAACTCTCCATTACTTCAGATCTACATCACCTAAATCATAACTGTTTAGCGAATCGTATATCTTCTCATTTTAACCAAACATGTATTCCCTCAGATTTTGAATCTATGTATCATTGGAAGTGTAAAATACCCCCTCATTTCCTAGTCAATCTTAAGCACGTCCTAGTTCAGGTGTCAAATGGTTACCCCTGAAAAACCTCATAATTTTTTTCAAGTAGGTATATAGACCATCAAAATTGATTGTAAAATTAACTTGTGCTCAGAGGTTGATAAAAGATAACCTCTTACCACTATATTATATATTATATGTCACCTTTGATATAAAGCGACGAGAGAGTTGTTTACTTATTCGAAAAAAATATTAGAAGCTAACAATCTCTCTTTTAGTTCTTTCTTGCTCACAAGATTGAACGGGGAAGGGGGGGGGGGAGGCTAACTGGCGACTGCCCACTTTGCAAGATTGAACGAGAAATCGATATGGATACTTCTCAAAAATTAAGGAAGTTCCACTTTGGGAGCTGGTACCAGGTAGCAGCTCAGTAATTTCATAATTTTACCAAATTAGAACAGGCTGTGATGAATACGTGGGTGTTGCATTGATGACATTGCCTATTGATTACAAAGATAACCTCTAACCGCAAATGATGAAAATTATCTCACTCGATTACATCAAATTCAAAATAGCTAAAAAAATGTTCCTGTCCTATGAATTAAAAAAAATAGCAGTCTGATTATTAATCATCATCACTAGCTCTATAATTTAAGAAAGGGATTTTTTTGACTTCTTGAATAATAATTTCATCTTAGTTTGGTTATGACTTAAGAATATTTTAAGTTTTATCAACGTAATTTCTAAGAATTTCTTTAGAGTTTGAAAAAAAAAGAAGTTTTATTTCAGAAAAAATAAATATGATTATCCAATGCTTTTTTATAATGTTTTAAAATAAAATACATTACAATTGGTGAAGTTCAGAAAATTTATTAAAATTTAAGTAAGCCTGCTTTTTTATTTTATCTATAGCTATATTTTAGCAACGTGATTTTTTGAATGGGGGGAAATAGTTTAGAGTTCCTTTTTTAAAATTATTACAATTAGCGAAGTTCAGAAAATTTATAAAAGTTTAACCATAACTGCTTTTTTTAGATTTAAAATTTTAATCCTAGTAGCGAAGCGCAAGCTCCCCTCGTAGGGTGAAGTGGCCAAGCCATTGCCTGGCTTACAGTATATAAATACTTCTCTAATTAATTTTAGTATCATCACTAACTCTATAATTGTATAACGGGACTTTTGAAGATGGGTGAGAAATTAATAAATGTTTTTTTTCTTAGTTCGGTTGTCACCTAATTATATTTAATTTTTTTCTCAAAGTTATTTCTAATAAAAAAAAACAGGCAGGGGCTTCTCCACTCCCCCATACGGAGGGAGCTTGCGCTTCGCAACTCAGATTAAAATTTAAAATCTAAAAAAAAGGCAGCCATGCTAAAATATAGTTATAGAAGATAAATAAAATCAAATTTTCTGAACTTCACCATTTGTAATGCTTTGGGTTTTAAAAAATTTAACAAAATTTCGCTAATTATATTTATTTCTGAACTTCACCATTTTGTTTTTTGATATTAGAAAATAATTATTAGAAATAACTTTGATTAAATAACATAAGTCAAAACCAAACTAAGATGAAATTATTATTCAAATACTAAAAAAAATCCCCTTCTTAAATTATAGAGTAAGTGATGATGATGATGATGATGATGATGATAAAATGGTGAACTTCAGAAATAAATATAAGTATCGAAATTTTGTGAATATTTTAAAACCCAAACAATTTCAAATGGGGAAGTTCAGAAATTTTATTTTTATATATCTTCTTCTATAACTATATTTTAGCAACATGATATTTTGAAAGGGGTGAAATTTAGTTTAGAATTCCTTTTTAAAATTATTATAATGGCGAAGTTCAGAAAATGTATAAAAATTCAACCATGGCTGCATTTTTAGATTTTAAAGTTTAATTTTAGTAGTGAAGCGCAAGCTCCCCTCGTAGGGGAGAGTGGTTAAACCATTGCCTGGTTTATTATATGGCGAATGTACCAAAGGTGAATAAAGTCAAACTATAAAGCAACTATTGTGTAAATAAACACCAAAATTCAGCGATAGAGCATCTGTTGACAAGACTTTGACTTTTCAGCTGCATATAAATAACAAATTAAGAATATACGTAAGTGAATCATATAACTAATATCAAGAAATAAGTAGTTTGCTACTTATCTAAACATATTGCAGTCAAAATAAATCATCCCTTCACGCACTTTTGAACAAATGGGGAAATTGGTACTTTAGTTGTTCTTATCGATTCTTTAGTTACAATATATTAATCAAACTAGAAATCCGCGAGGAGGCAAACACATTCAGCTACCAAAAAGACTACAATACAGGCATCTCTTCTGCTTCACAGTTAGGACTATCCTTGTACCTTGAGCATTTCAATACTAATACAAGCTCACAAAAATAAGAAGAAAGACAAATATTCACTCATACACGCCTAAGTTCACTCAATAGACCATCAAATATTATTTTCCCTTTCTTTTGGTCCATAATTCAACGGCTTGGTGGGCCAGTTCAAAGCAGAGGACATCTTCTCAAACCATTCACGTTCTATGGCATTATTATTATGCAGTTAATTAATTAGTAACATACCTTTTTGAGCATTATGGATCAATCGACCTCTGAAAATAGGTCAAAAGGAAGGTCACCTAAAGGCCTCCCTTATGGAGCTGCCCTTCACAGGGGGAATGTAAATGGGTGAAAATACATATCTCCGTTTGACTGGAGGTCATAATTAGGAAAGCCAAAATGGATATATTGAATGAATGCTTCTAAACCTCATTAGATTAGACACACAATTCCTTTTCAGAGGCCCTTCGTAACGTATTTCAGCTTCTGACTCTTTGACATCATTTGCAGAGATCTTATGAGCTTCTGTTGAGGAGCGAAGGAGAAGAGCCGGGTCTCTAGGGTTAATAAAATGGAAGGTGCAAGGATTCCTTTACTTAGATTATCCCTCCCGATCTCCCACACCCCCCGCTCTTTTTGTTCCGCTGGGGAACCTTTCATAGCTACCTTTGAATCCATTTCGGGTATTTAGGCTTTTTTTTCATCCGATCAAGGCAATAATTACTGACTTTGGTTTGGATGCCACCGGTCCTATTCTCGAGAGAGCAGACACAAAAAGGGGCGCGTGTAGGAAGTGGACGCCATCAGGACAGCTGCGGCTACGTACATCATCAGTCACAGCCAACCACAACACCGATGTTTCTCCTTCCCTCTTTCTTTGGCACACATCACTCTTACATACAAAACGTATCGAAAGGGTTTGTATGCCCACACTCCCTTGTCAGAGAACGAGAGGAGACTCGAGGGGAGGAGAAAGAGTCGCCTGCTTACTAGGGTGACTCGAAACAAATTACTTCCACTCTGTCTGCACCTTCCTCTCCACTAAGAACCGACCAATGGGCTTACCAGCGATTGTCATTCTGATCTTTATGTGACTTTTCCATTATTTGACTCCCCCAACTCCTTTACGCTTGATAACAGACGAGTGGAGCAATCAATCTGAACCTACCATGAACCAGGAATCTATTGCTAAAACCAAAATTATATTAGATTATGAAGAAAATAACATCGAAACCATTATATATATATATATATATATATATATATATATATATATATATATATATATATATATATATATATATATATATATATATATATATATATATATATATATATATATATATATATATATATATATATATATATATATAGAGAGAGAGAGAGAGAGAGAGAGAGAGAGAGAGAGAGAGAGAGAGAGAGATTGAGAGATTAATCCATGTACACAAAGGTTGTGGACGCATCAGATGTCCCAGCTAGGGAACATCTGAACGTTCTTTGTTTAATTCATCTCCAATTTAACCTGTTTTTATTGGCCCTTGACCTCTAACACCAATAATTCTCTTTTTCAATTCCGTATCTCCCCCTTGAGTCTATCGACCGCGCGATTTCTCTCTCCTTTTCGCGTTCCGCTTCTATAAAACAAGAGAGATTATGCTCAGGAACCCAGATCAGCCTTAGAAGCAATCGAACATTTCTTCATCTTGGTGATCCCTTCCACCTCGGTGGATTGATTTACCAAGCTCCAGCCCTTCATTATTGAAAAAAAACCCTGAAATTCCGAAATAAAGTTATATTTCCATCAAGTTGTTTATAGAAATCCAAGTACGAATTTATTTGGTCGGACATCCACAAGAAGGAACAGACCCCTCTCGCTACACACACACGCACACACACACACACACACACACATATATATATATATATATATATATATATATATATATATATATATATATATATATATATATATATATATATATATATATATATATATATATATATATGTCGTGGTATGACATTACATTATATCAATACCGTATTATATCTATCAGGGAGGGACAAATAACTTGAAAGCGAACCGACAAAAGGGACGGAAAACCACGAGTTCAGACGGGCTGAGTAGCGAGAGAGTGCAACGAGGTCAGGTGAATTATGGACAATGGCAAAGCTCAAGATTATTTAAAAAGACATTACAGAAATAGAATTTTATTTACACAAAAAAATAATAAGAGAATTGAAGGGTAAAATTACCTCAGAGAATTAACGGGCAAAAATCACATCAATAAACGAAGGGGGGGGGAGATTAACTCAATTGGGTTACTGAAGGGGGGAGTAGGTTGGCTTACGGATGTCTTCTGTACGTGAAGTGAGACCACTCGGACTTCAGAGCGGGAGGTTGGAGTGATGACGGTTCTCCAAAAGCAAGGTGGGGGGGGGGGGGTAACTTCCGGTCCAGGGGAGAGTATATCAACTACCCGAAATAAGGAGAGCTTCGACAGGAGTTGATGAAAGAAGTCGGGAAAATCACTCGGGGCGATCTTTCAGTGGAATCACCTCCTGACTAGGGCTAATTCCAAATACACAAAATAGTCCAGCTGTCACTTTACTTTGTTGCTAGCACTTAACTTGGAACCATGGGGAAATCTTCTGGGTTCTGGCAAGACTTCTCAACTCTGTGTCTCTTCCGGGGAGTCGAGCGTTATTTATGTCCGAGGCTCTCCCCGGAGTTGGGGGTTAGCGGGAAACAGCTCTACTCTCGAAGGGCCTCGAATCTTCTTGCAGAGCTATTTTAGTCGGCATAAAGATGAATCGTGGGGGACCCGATTCGAGGCCCCTGCTTGTGGAAGGGGGGGTGGGGGGTAAGCCTACCACTTTAGGCCTAGCCGGGCCTTCTGCTGCACATAGGAGTTCCTTTCTTCTAAAGATCTTCCACGTGGGGATTCCCTCACACATCTCCCAACCGAAAGATGATGCTTTACAGAGAAGTTGTGTAGGAAAGGATCATCACAACCCATCAAACTAGAATTATCAAAGGTCTAAGGAAATTCTGACCTGCTACGACAGGTGTACACACACAAAAAAACGTAAATCTGAGCTCAGCGGGGAATTTACGGGCATAAGCCTTAAACAGTTCGATTATAGAGAATTTAACTAATACAATTTTAAACAAAAGAAAAATCACAGGAAAACTTTGGCGACATTTCAGTAGAACCAAAAAAAAGGAAACAACTAAATAGAGGCATAAATATGGGACCAAAAAAAGGAAACAACTAAATAGAGGCATAAATATGGGACAAAAAAAACTTAACAATTTAGTGGATAAAAAAAAATCATAATTGTGAACATTGATGATAATATATATATATATATATATATATATATATATATATATATATATATATATATATATATATATATATATATATATATATATATATATATAATTCACGTGGAAAACCTTCGCTCCTGCCGCAGTATGGATAAGTTAATCCACGAGTCCTCTAGCCTCGAGGACGGGGTAGGGTCCCTTTCACTGGCTAAGGATTTTGTTGCTTCTCGTGGGAAGTAGCACCAGCACCTTCGCGCCAGGCTTGAATTTCCGTTCTCTTGACTTAAGGTTCAATTAGGTCCCAAACCTCTCAATGAGTCCTTTTTCACGGGATACGAGACTCGTTTGTTACCTCGGATGGACGCACGCTCGAGGGCTTTAGTTTTCTCGCAAAGGTGGGGGAGAGTTGCGCACTCATTCTGGACGCGGGAAAACTTATCGCCCTGGAGGGCTTGGAACTCTGGGTCGATAGGTATTTTCAGGGGAACAGGTGCACGGGATCCCAGGGCTGCCTGTGCACGGGTAATCACGGGCTGGGCCACGGTATGGTCGTGAATTACGGGGTTCTGACCGAATAAAACGGAACAGAACTGGATTGGGGCCGCTACCACTTCGGCCCAACCGGACATATAGTCACACTCGATGTGACAACGAATTACTGGAAAACGACTCGCCCGGCCAAGGTAGTCGTGGACCACCGCAAATTTCTTGTGGTCAGGCCCAACAGGGGGGAGTAGGTCCTCAGACACTATAATGCAGGTGCACCCGGTGTCACGGACGAGGGAGGATACTCGGCGACCGTTTATAGTTCCGTTCTCGAACTTCAATCCACCAGAGTTGTCTCATTAAAGAGAAAGTTTACCTGATGGACCGGGTCTTTGGTGGGCGAAGGAGGTTCGGGAGTCTTCTGAGGCGACGTAGGAGGATCAGGGGTGGCCCGGATTTGGTGTACTTGGTGGGACTGAGAGCTTGAAAATCGGGAGCTTTGAGGACAGTTCGTGCGGTAATGGCCGTGAACTCCGCAGGTGTAGCAGACGATCGGGTTCTTTTGGTACAACACAACCAGGGGAGAAGAAACTAGGGGCTTAACGTCTCGGTGTTCCGATGGATGGAAGTTTCTTGGCTTCGAGGGACTAGGAACCTTTCGTAAATCTTGGAACCAAATAGGGGGGGGGGGTCTTAGGGCCATAAAATGTAGGTTTGTGGGGCGATTGGGGAGCCTTTTTAACATCCTTAGGGTATAAATCGTGACTACCCGCGTAAACATCGGCCTCTTCCAAGCACTCCTTGAAAGTAGCGCAACGTTTATCCTTAATGAAGGCGCGAATTTCGGGAGCCACGGCAGCAAACAGCTGATCCCTAAGGAAAAAGTCCAGAAGGGACTCGAGAACCTGGGGAATCTTGCACGCATCCAGCCAACACTGAAGGTTTCTTTGGAGGATGTACCCGTGTTGTCGAAAGGTTTGGCCAGGGCAGATCCTTTCCTGACGGAATCGGGAGCGGTAGAATTCGCTATTCATGTGAACAGCGGCTAGCAATTCGGACTTAAACGTGGAATAGTCCAGAGTTGCTTCTGGAGGAAGGGATATGAAGATACCCCTTAACTTGGCATTTAGAAGGGGAAGTGAGCGAGTGACGCCATTATTTTCGAGATCCCATCTATTAATCTAAAAGATTCTCTCAAAATGGGCCAAAAATGACCCAAAGTCCTCTCCATCATTGAAAGCGGGAAGTTGGACTGAAGGAGTTCGGGGAATTTCAGCCTAGGAACCGATGGACTGAGAATCCATTTGATTTCGGCTCATTTCCAGCTCATGCTGTCTAATTTGTTCACGTTCTTCCATCTCCATTTTGTTCTTCTCTATCTCCATCTTCAGTTTGTTCTCCTCCATTTTTTCTTCTCCATCTCCATTTCCATCTTCAGTTTGTTCTCCGTTTTCAGTTTGTTCTCCTCCATCTCCATCTTCAGTTTGTTCTCCTCCATCTTCATCTTTAGTTTGTTCTCCTCCATCTCCATCTTCAGTTTGTTCTCCTCCATCTTTATCTTCAGTTTGTTCTCCATCTCCGTTTTTCTTAGTTCCTCTTCCCTTCGCTCTGCCCGTTCGTTCCTATCTTCTTCCTGTACGTAATTTAGCAGGTCTTTGCCCAAAAGACCTAACATTTCACCCTGACTCTTGAATTTTTCGAAGGATAACATTGTTACGCAGTTAACTGAGGGAACACTGATACGCAAACGAGCTAGGACACTACCCACGCGAAACGAATACTTGAATATTCGTAAGGGCCTTGATCACAAAAAAATAAGATACAGCTACCTACCTCAGCTGTTTCTAAGCGGGGAAAAAACTTAAAATGGTCCTACCTGAATTAGGACACCAAAGACCTTAACTCTTTTGCACTAAAAACCAGGAGAGTCTCCAGAATTCAAACACAATAAAAAAAATTAATTACCTGGGGTCCAACACAAAATCTAAATAGATTACGTTCCACTGCTCTTCAAATAAATTGAACTTGCCTTCTGCCAGTACAATACAAAAATTAAAATGTAAGGGATGTACGTGAATAACAAGGGAACTTCTAATAAAGAAATTAAAATGACACGGGTTCGTAAAAACCCCAACACACTTGACACCAGATATATATAATACGTATATTAATATATATATATATATATATATATATATATATATGTCGTGGTATGACATTACATTATATCAATACCATATTATATCGATCAGGAAGGGACCAATAACTTGAAAGCGAACCGACAAAAGGGACGGAAAACCACGAGTTCAGACGGGCTGAGTAGCGAGAGTGCAACGAGGTCAGGTGAATTATGGACAATGGCAAAGCTCAAGGTTATTTAAAAAGACATTACAGAAATAGAATTTTATTTACACAAAAAAATTAATAAGAGAATTGAAGGGTAAAATTACCTCAGAGAATTAACGGGCAAAAATCACATCAATAAACGAAGAGGGGGGGGAGATTAACTCAATTGGGTTACTGAAGGGGGGAGTGGGTTGGCTTACGGATGTCTTCTGTACGTGAGGTGAGACCGCTCGGACTTCAGAGCGGGAGGTTGGAGTGATGACGGTTCGGCTACCTGAAATAAGGCTCTCCCCGGAGTTGGGGGTTAGCGGGAAACAGCTCTACTCTCAAAGGGCCTCGAATCTTCTTGCAAAGCTATTTTAGCCAGCATAAAGATGAATCGTGGGGGACTCGATTCGAGGTTACCGCTTGTGGAAGGGGGGGTGGGGGGTAAGCTTACCACTTTAGGCCTAACCGGGCCTTCTGCTGAACATGGGAGTTCCTTGCTGCTAAAGATCTTCCACGTGTGGATTCCCTCACAATATATATATATATATATATATATATATATATATATATATATATATATATATATATATATATATATATATATATATATATTGTATAAATATTTAATGAGCGCGAAAGAATGATGAATATGAATCTAAAAAACCGCACGAAACAGAAAACGGGAAAACTTTCTTCGAAAATAGTATTTCCTTTTTCGAAAATATTCCGTACAAGGGGTGGGATTTGAATCGTGCACACTGAGGCAGTGAGCATCCGCGATGATCTCAATTAAATCATCTCTTAGGCCACTTGGCTCCGAGGAAGACCATAAAAATCTTCCCAATAAACAAGCTTATAAGCTACGATTCTCAAGGTCGATCGCACTCATGAAAGATTTATACATTGTATATTCGCCGCGTGTTTACCTCAATCTTCCTTTGTCCTTTGAATCCCCTATTAATTTTTTCTCTCTTTCATAGTCCCGATCGCCCTTGCGAATCGTAGCTTAAAAGCTTGTTTATTCGGAAGATTTTTTTTGGTCTTCCGCGTAGCCAAATGGCTAAGAGATGATTTAATTTAGATTAAAGCGGATGCTCGCTGCCTCAGTGTGCACGGTTCGAATCCCACCTCTGTACGGAAAATTGCGAATTAGGAAATAATATCTCCGAAGAAAATGTTTCCCGTTTTCTGTTTCTTACGGTTCGTTCGATTCTTATATATATATATATATATATATATATATATATATATATATATATATATATATATATATATATATATATATATAAATTTAGAAATTGGGTATCCTTCAGAAACCTCGATTTTAGTATGTAAATCAATGCTAGAACCAATATTCTGAACATGTATAATTTGTAACGTTTCTAACATTAGTTATTTTCATCTTCATCCTATAATGGAGTAAAACAAAATGATTGACAAACAAGCGAGCTTCTTATGGTATTCTCTGACGCTGGATGAGTTTACTGATCTCTCGAGTACGTCACAACTTCTCGTGTTTATTTGGACTTTCAGATCACTGAAGAGTTAGCATCTGTTTGCAGCATGCACGGAACAACAATTGGAGAAGACATTTTCATGGGAGTGAAGAAAGCTTTGCAAGACTGTAACCTTCAGTGGAATCAGCTTCAAGTGGGGGAAAAAACATAGCTGGCGTCAGAAAAAGTCTGGTGGAGTAGATTTGGACTAAGTTGGAAGATGTTCAACTCCTATGAGCTCTGTTTATACACTGCATTATACATCAGCAAGCACTCTGTGGGAAAGAGTTAGATATTTCTTGCGTAAAGAAACCAGTCGTTTCTGCAGTGAACTTCATTCGGGGTCACGCACTTCATCACCAGCAGTTCCAAGCTTTTCTTCAAGGAATTAGTTTTAAATTTTGTGACTTGCCTTATCACACAGCAGTAAGGTGGCTCAGCTGCGGTAAAGTCCTGTTTCGTTTTTTTATAAGCTCCGAAGGGAAATAGATATTTTTATCACCGAAAAGGATAGAGCTGATCCACTTATGTCAGATCCTGACATTTGAAAGCAATTCTCTTGATTGAATGCAGCAATCACACATTAAATAATGATATCTTAAAAGCTAAACGCCAATTTCACAAACCTCACTAACCTTTTTTGCTGCTCAGTTTGTGAGACTCGGATATGTGCTCACTGGGTCTGATAATCTTATTGCTAACGACATCTTCTTTGATAACATTTAGTAAATGAATCTGTTTGTCTTCTCTAATTTTTGTTTATTTTGTGTATTGGTAAATAGATGTTAGTTGTCTTAATTTTTTGTGTATTTACTATATTGTATTGAACAAAATGGTTATGAGGGCCGCGCTTGTCATTCTCTGCTATCTGGCCCACTGTGAAAAAAGTTTGGCGACCCATGATTTAGAGGATAAGTACGTCATCTTCGTTACCGAAGGACTACCATATATATATATATATATATATATATATATATATATATATATATATATATATATATATATATATATATATATATATATATATATATATATATATATATATATATATCAGTCATACCGCAAAGAAAAAGAAGATAGACGGAATCATTTTTCTTCGGAAAAATGTTTCATCCTTATATCGAAAAAATCTGTGCAGGGGTGAGAATCAAACCAAGCACACTGCGTTCTTTCTCGCAGCCGAGTGGTCCAAGTGGTTGCTTTGAGATCAAAGTGGTTCCCCCTAGAATTCAACTGGTCTTTTTTATTTAGGGCAGAAAACATCCCTAAATTAGTAAACTCACCTCATAGTTAATTAAGATATTAGAAAAATGAATTTAGTCAACATTTTTAATTAGAATTTTTCTTTTCCGTATTTTTTTCTCATTATTTTGTATTATGCGAGGAATAGACAACTCAACACCGGTGCAGGGATCGCTATTCTTAAAAAGACAATTTGGGGTGTCGCTATTCTTGACATAGCAAAATTGGACTTGCTATTCTTGAAATAGGAAGTCCTCAAGGACGTATTCATAACCTCAGAAGGTAAGTTTAGGTTAGGTTACGTCAGGTTAGGTTAGTCCATATGAACCTAAGCTAACCAAACCTAACCTAGCCTAAGCAAAAGACCATCAAGATCTGGTGCCTATGAGTCAATTTTGTGTGTTTGGCTTAGTAGATACTAGTTATTCACCAGCAGTTAATTATTTGGATGCAGTTGAACACAGAGATCAAGAAACACTTTTGGTAAAGGCTCAATATTATCATAGTGATAAGTTGTGAGCCCATAGAAATATGGCCAATAATCTAAATTATAAATACAGAACTGTACATAACTCTCTGCACATCGGTAATCCACAGATAGGCATTCATACACAACATAGGAAATCTTATCAGGAAAGACAAGGCAAAAATTTGTTTTGTTTTTTTGCCCCTTCCCCTTTATAACATGCCATAATGCCATTCCAACCCAGTTCAGGATGGCCTTTCTCAAAAAGACACTTGCAAATAATAGTGAAATAAGTAGACTATATTTATATGGAAATTGGAAAATATCTTTATTATTAATGTAGGTTATCATTTACTTTACCCGTAATCCCTTTTTTTGTGCATTTTAATACTCTTCTTGTAGCATTTTTTGTGATTTGTCCAAATCAGTTCTTTGGTTTTTGTTCGGAAGTTGCGAAATGCGTCAAGGCAGTTTGAATCCACGTCCGTCGAAATCCGAGTAAACTAAGATTTCGCCGCATTTCGCCTTCGGCCACCAAAAATGAAGAACAAATTTAGATAAATATCCCCAAATAGTTCAAGAAAAAATAACTTGAGCTAGTATAACCAAGCCTTCAATTTCCAAATTACCTCCCTATTTGGTGAGGTAAAAAATCCACACACCCAGATTTATTTAGTTAACTCGTAGTATAAGTGAGTCGAAAGCATAAAAAAGATTTTGTCGAATTTCGACTTACGGTCACGAATAAGAAAGAAAAGATTTGGATAAATAACCTAAGATCGGCGGCGCTTTTAATTACACACAACTTTATTTGTGCAGCAAAAACGGCAATCTGACCCCACACTCGCGACAGATGAAAGAGTTGCTAACCCACACCTTGTTACCCGCAGAATCCTAAAGTACGATTAGCGTCACTGTGAACCTCTTTTACGACTTATTCGAAATATATTTCACATCCACCACAAGTCATAACGCAAAGCTGTCTATTCCAAAATAGAGGCAAATGAGAACAAGGTGAAGAGGTAAGCTCGATCGAAATTATCTGGATAATGTGACGTCAGTGTAACAATTTTTTACAAATAATACTTTTCCACTGACATCATCAGAATTAAAGGAGAGAAAAATATTGAAATTCAAACTCTTATTATAATAATTGTAACATCGACAGCTCAATAAATTCAATTTAGATGGATTCGGCTAAAATATGTTTAAAATAATAAGAGTGATTAAATATGTTTTTAAGCGATTGTCGTTTTATAAATATCAACTATAATTTAAGTTGAGACATACACTTGTGTGATGTTTTGTAGATTATGCGCAATCGATATAATTGTATCGCAAATATATCAATATTCCATCAGGTATCGCGGATACCCTAAAATTCATCTTGGTGGAGAATCTTTACCCTACTTTCCTCTCTGAGTCCATCACACAACTGGTAATTACCTCAGGTGCTACACCAGGTAGCGAGTTTCCCGGTTTCAATTCTCAAGTAAAATTAGCGCTTACTTGACACAATTGTGTTCTGTTAAAAATTCCTGAGTGATTAACCACATCATACTGTTAATCCTATTAAATTCATATGCTTATCCACATAAACGTGTGGATTACACAGGAGAACAATTTTAATCACAATTTCTGGTGACTTAGATTTATTGGCCAATTTTAATTCGGTTTTTCATGCAGATTTCAAATATATAATCCATTTTTACCTAAAGGGTCTTTCAATAAGATCGCTTGATTTTTAAATATAAATAAAACAAGTTGTGTGTGATATATACACTCAATTTATTTTAAATTTGAAAGTACATTTTATGGCATTGGTGTGGTTTATTACCTCGTTCAACTATCCGCCGTGGCTTCGCTTGGTGGAACGTATTCGGGAGGCCCAATTTTCGATGAATTTGTTGCATAAATCGGGCTGAATTTTCTGGATGGTGTTCGTTATGTTGACTTTGAGAACATCAACTGTCTGTGGATTATTCGCGTAGACCTGCGATTTAAGGTAGCTCCAAAGAAAGTAGTCTAATAGCGTTAAATAGCATGATCTCGGTGGCCAGTTGACGTCGCCGCCGCGCGAGATTTCCCTGCCCTGAAATCGCTGGTGCAAAATGTCTATCGTGGCGTGCGCAGTGTGGCACGTAGAACCTTGTTAGAACCACATGTCTTCAGTATCCATATAATCCAGTAAAAGCCACAAGAAGTTGCTTATCATCGATCTGTAGGTCTCGCCGTTGATGGTTATGGCAATCCCATCTTTGTTTTGAAAGAAATACGGACCAATGATTCCGTTAGACGAGAATCTGCACCAAACAGTGACTTTGTTGGGATTCAATTGGTGCTGGTGTATCTCATGTGGATTGTTTTCGTCCCAAATCTGACAATTTTGCTTGTTCACAAATCCATTCATCTAAAAATGGGCCTCGTGGCTAAAGGTGATTTTGGGGGGGAAATCTGGGCCAACTTCTAACTGCTCTAGAGCCCAATCAGCGAACACACGGGGTTGCCTATGGTCGTTTACCTTAAGTTCTTGGGTAAGTTGGATTTTGTACGGGTGCAGACCCAAGTCCGTACGCATAATTCGCCAAACTGAAGTCGCCGAAAGGCCAAGTTCTTGTGAACGACGAGAAATTGACTGCCTCGGATTTTCCCGTATACTCTCATTTACGGCAGCGATGTTTTTAGCAGACTTGCGTTTCGGTGACGTACGGGTGTTGGCTGATTGTTGATCAACCCTTTTGCCTCGAAGTTGGCTACCAAGCGTCGAACAGTGGACTCGGCAGGACGATGGTGGCGAGGATCGAAATTACGTAATGCGCGGAACGTTTGTCGAACGGAGCACCGATTTTTGATAATTACATTTGATGATTTGCACACGCTCTTCAACGCTATAACCTTTCAGTGTGACTTGCCGAGTACTACTGATCAGTTTACAGTAAGGGTGCCAGATGTCGCTTTAACAACTTGGCCACTATCGCCTGACAAAGCTCGAGCGTCCTTGTTGAAAGACCCTTTACATGCTATAGTTATTCTGTAATTTCTATTTTCTCGTTTCTCTGAAAATTGCCCTCTGGACGGACAGAGAGAATGCTTGTAGAAAGCAAATACTTGACAGTACATAGTAGTAAGATAGTAATAAGTGTTATTGTGCAAAATATTGATTTTATTGTTTCTTTTTTTAGGTCTCATGTTAGAGACCTGGCGATCAAGATAAGAAGTGGGCCCCACATGCTGTTTGCCATAGTAGTGTGGAACATCTTCGTGAGCGGACGAAGGGAAAGAGAAATGGTCTTCCTTTTGGAATCCCCATGATTTGGCGAGAGCCAAAGGATCATGTATCGGACTATTATTTCTGTCTGGTGAATATTAAAGGGATTGGCAAGAAAAATCGGCAAAAGATCGACTACGTCAACATTCCCTCGGTGATCCGGCTAGTACCTCATTCTGAGTCTTTAACAGTTGTGATTTTCAGTGGATATGCTTCCTCCGAGGATGAAAATGATGTACCTGATATGTTCGTCCACGGAATGGATTCAGTGTCTGCTGATTCATCATCAGATGCAAATCAGTCATTAGCTCCTCACTGTTTCAATCAAGAGGATTTGAATGATTTGATACGTGATTTGGCACTCTCCAAGAAAGCTGCAGAACTTTTAGCCTCCAGGTTGAGTAACAGAGATATGCTTGACAGGTCAGTATGGGTATCATATTACCGAACAAGGGAGAGTACACTTTTTAAGTATTTCTCTGAGGACAAACAATTTGTATACTGCCACGATGTTCCTGGTCTGTTTACCTAGTTGGGACTTGGCACCTATAGCCCTGCTGAGTGGAGACATTTTTTAGATAGCTCCAAGCGTAGCCTCAAGTGTGTCCTTTTGCATAATAAAAATGACTTTGGTGCAATTCCTCTTGGTCACTCTGTCCATCTGCGAGAAACTCACGATGACATAAGAATGGTCATGGATTTACTTAAGTACCATGAACACAATTGGATAATATGTGTAGACCTTAAGATGGTCAACTTCATCATTGGCCAGCAGAAGGGATATACAAAGTTTCCATACTATATTTGTATGTAGGATAGTCGAGCCCGAGACAAACACTGGTCCCAAAATGATTTGCCAGTTCGGGAAACTTTGGAAGAAGGAATGCTAATCATTGTTAATGAGCCAATCGTAAATCGAGAGAAGATCGTTTTCCCTCCACTTCATCTCAAACTGGGGTTGATGAAGCAGTATGTCAAGGCGTTGAGCACTGAAAATGATTGTTTTCAGTACATAGTTTCGGCGTTTCCTGCTTTGTCATACGAAAAACTAAAAGCAGGAGTATTTGATGGTCCCCAAATCCTAAGACTTCTGAGTGATTCTAGATTCGTGAACACCATGAATAAAAAAGAGAAGTCAGCCTGGCTCTCATTTTCTGCCGTTGTTCGTAACTTCTTGAGGAAATAAAAAAAGCGCATAACTACGAGGATCTGGTTACTAATGTACTTTTAGCACATCGTGATCTATGATGCAACATGAGTGTGAAGCTGCATTTGCTAAATAGTCACCTCGACCGATTCCAAGAGAATCTGGGAGCTGTGAGCGACTAACAAGGGGAACGCTTCCATCAGGATTTGATGACGGTGGAAGAGCGCTACCAAGGTCACTGGGATAGACACACGATGGCGGACTACTACTGGACGATTAGAATAGATCACCCAGAGAAGAATTACAAGAGGAAGAGTTACAAATGCAAATTTATGCCGGATTGAAATCAAGAAGAGGTCCTCTCGCCTGATGAACGGTCATTAATAAATTAGCATCTATTTGATTACAGTATTTGTAATCCTAATGTGCAATTCAGGTTTTTTTTCATATGCAATAAAATGTTTGTGCAAATAAACCTACTTTACTATAAATAACGCAAAAGGATGATTCAAAATTACTTAAGGGCATGATTATAGTTGTGATAAAATTAAAATTATTGTATAATATTAGTTATTGATATTACGAAAAATCTGTAGCATTTAGAGAGAATCTGATTTCAGATGTAAATTCAGTATGCTCGAATTAGGTAGGAAAATGTACCTTTGTCAATTTACCATATATATTGTTCCCCAGTGTTATCAAATTACCAATACCTGCAGTTGTGTCGATCAATTGCGCCATTTAACTTGACGTTAGCTTCATCGGACCACACGATTTTGTTGGCAAACTAAAAGTCTTTGGCTTCTATTAACCTAAACCATTTACAAAATTCAAGTCTATAATCTAAGTCATTTTCATTCATAGTGTGTAACGGCGTCAGAATGGAGCTTTTCCATTATTTTAAAATCCGGTGACCTGATTTGCTGATCACGGTTCACGGCCAGATTACCTAACCGATTTCTCCGGTGTTCAAGTAAATCAGTGCAATCATACAATGAGGTTTTCCTCGCTCGCATTAAATTTGCGTCGTCCAGCTCTTTGCTTGTGCATATCTTGTGCAGTACTGTCTACCTCACATTTCTAACGGATTCTTGTAATAGTGAGATGTGTCGGTGAGATTGTACCAAATTCCCAGATCCATTGCCGTGGTACGTCGGCAACATTCTCAAATTCGCAATAGAATTTCAGAACACATTTTTGTTACTCCAGTGCAAATGCATCCACATCATGAGTTTTTTTTTAAACTAAAAAAAATAGAATCTTGTAGTCTTTATCGTGTAACGAGTACGTAAGCTAAGTATCAAAGCAACCTAATAGGTGAGTAGACTACGTTCGATCCATTGGGTAAACCATTAAGGGTCTTTGATAACACAAGCCATAGTTTTATAGGTTAGAAATATAATTAAAAGCACTTTAATTTAGTGCCTATTTTGTTTCTCTATATTGATTAGATCAGTGGTTTCCAAACTCGGATCGTGACCCCCAAAGGGGCCATGAACCTTTTTCTGGGGGTCATGGAGGGTCCAAGAAGAATTTATCTAGGATATGTAGGAATTTTTGTTAGTTGTTTTTATTTTAGGTTTTGTAGCTCCCTTCCAACGTCTGACTGAGGTTGTTGGTGAAGAACTACTTGCAGAGGAGCTGCAACAAGAGATCAAGGAATACTTGTCAAGCCTCCAATCAGGGTTCAAGCACTATTTTCATGAGATTGATGCAAATGAGAATGTACAGCTGAAACTTGCCCGCAATCCTTTCCGATCCACTGAGGACGATCTTCCTGATGACATAGAAGAGGAATTCTTGGAGCTCATCAACAACACCGCAGCCAAAGAGGAGTTCCAGGAATAACAACAGTTCAGCAACTCTAATTTCAGGGCCAAAATGCTTTACGCTTTCTTCCAAACCAGCGAATTTGCCCTGAAGGTTCTCATTCCTTTCTCATCGACCTGCCTCTGTGAAAGTGGTTTCTCGACTCTCCTGGTCATCAAATCAAAGGCCAGAAACAGATTGGATGCTGAAGCAGACATACGATGTGCCCTGAGCCACACAAACCCGCGTATTGATTTGTTTGTATCAAAAAAGCAAGTACATCCTTTTCATTAAAATACATGATTAAATCATTCCTTGTTAATAAACATTAAAACACATTTTTTGTTTGTTGTTATTGCTCTCTCTATGCTTTGGTTAATCTTTAAAATGTATCTGAGCTATTGGAAATTAGTACACTTTCGAGAGGACACTTATAAAGGTGGAGGTCATGGTAGGTTTCGTACTACTGAAAGGGGTCACGTACTGGAAAAGTTTGGGAACCGCTGGTTTAGATCAAAAGCTATAGTGAAAATGAAAATGATGCAGGTGACCCCAGAGCTGTTATTTTTTGCCGATTTCAGGGCAGAAAATTTAAAGCTCCATGCGGCAATGCTTCCCAACATCCTTAGTCAAAATAGCTGTGATTTTCGTTTTTTCGCAGGGCAAAAGCCGGAGAAAATGTACAGAAGTCTGTGAAAATAGGATTTTCTATTTTTATCAGACCTAAGGGAGGTGTATCTTACGTTCTTCCAATCTTATTAAGCCCAATTACCATACCTTTTAGCCTATAAGTTTGTTTATTTGTCATTGTAGTGCTTTTCCAATTGCTAACGTTACGTTTCTCTTTCTTTTGCGTTTTTCTTTTACCTTTTCTACATGAAATACTCTATCTCAATCTTAACTGGCCTACCGCCGCAATTTTTCTTTCCTCTTGGCGTCAGAGGTTCACAATCAAACATTTCTGCTCAAATTTAGATGCTAAAAATTCACTTTCACTTTATTGAGACTTCGCGGCCCACAATGCCTATTGAACAAAGATCTTATTTTGGCTCGCTTTTTACTCGTTATATCATTGCCATTATCTATTGTAAGGCATCAAAATACATCGAAATACTTTCATTCAAAAGATCTAAGTAGTTCCGAATCGAATGATTTTTCACCGGGAAACTATAAAATTGAGCCAAGATAATCGCTTACCGTAAATCTTACAAAGATTAACAAAGAGAGAGCTACAAAAATGCTCCCAAATGTGAATCAACCAACAAGCTTCAGTAAAAATGGTGAAGGCGCACATTGAAAAAAAAAACAAAGAAAAACATTCATAATTTAAAAAATATAACAATCTTATTATTTTTATTTGTAGAACAATCTAATCATTGCAAATAAAACTGTCTTAAATGGCTACTTTAACCTCCACATCGGTCGTTTCACGTGGTTCTTGAGAGGCGATAACTCCTTTTCCCGCTAGCAAGTGGCGTTTTTCACAGTTCGAGAAAATGAATTAAACGGAGAAAAAAGAATATAAACTATCTAAATTCGTCGTCTAGATCGTTTAAGGGAGGCTATCCTACCCCATGCCGGAGCGTCGTGCCTAGCCAAAGGTTTTTTTTCTATGTGCAATGAATGTTGTCGGAGCAGCAGCACACCCATCCTCGCGAGTGTGTCCGATTCGGAGTGGACAGAAAATGCCTTTTACAAACTGTAAAAAAAAAACGCCGAGCACACAGCGGCAAAAAAGAAAATGAGCGAGTGATGCAGAATCAAGAGTAACAAGAAGTAACAAGGAAAGTAAGTACCCTAGGAGACCTTACGGTCCATTCAAAGAGGGTACATTTGGACTAGCAATCGAACAGGCACATGGCTGCTCAATTGTTTTGCGTCCCTGAACGGCCGCTTTTCAAGACTTTGTCTAGTCTTGACTTAAACTGGTCAACAGATTCACTGTTGACAACTTCCACTAGAAGGGCGTTCCACTTACCGCAGATACTGTAGGTGAAAAGGTTTCCACACAGATTGTGGTTGTAACGCTTCAGTTCAAGTTTGAAGCCGTGATTGCGCGTTCTGTTCTCACTCAGTGTGAAAATATCCCGGTAGTCAACATTGTCAAACCCTCGAAGTATTTTGAAAACTTCGATGAGCTGACCACGCTGTCTACGGGTTTCCAGCGAGAACAGATTTAATTTCCTTAGTCTATCCTCATAACTTTTATGTCGCACAGAGGGAATCAGATTGGTTGCCCTGGCTTGTACACGTTCCAACCTTGTGATATCCTTTCGAAACGAAGGACTCCAAAATTGTACGGCATACTCCAGGTGCGGCCGAACCAGGGAGTTGTTCAGACAAAGTACTATCTCCTTGTTACGGTATCCAAACTGGCGCTTTATGTAGCCTAACATCCTTTGGGCCTTTTTCTCCGCCTCAATGCACTGTTTCGAGAACTTGAGGTAACTAGTGATTGTTACACCCAAGTCCTTCTCAGTGTCACTCAATTCAAGAGCAGTGCCCTTAAGGATATACTGAGATTGATGGTTTCTGTGGCCGATATGCATTACTTTGCATTTGTTGACGTTAAAAGGCATTTGCCACGTGTCCAACGACTCCCTAATCTTCCCAAGATCTTCCTGCAGGCGGGCAGTATTTTCATCCTTTGCAACGTTCATACCAAGCTTGGTATCGTCGGCAAATTTGGAAATCTTGGCAACCATGTCACCGTCCATGTCGTTGACGTAGATGATAAATAGTAGTGGTCCCAGGACAGAACCTTGAGGCACCCCGCTAGTAACGGGCACCCACTCAGAAGCCTGTCCATTCACCACCCCCCGTTGCCGTCTGCCACTTAGCCAGTTCTCGATTCAGCCGGCTACTTTTCCGTCTATGCCCAACGCTCGCACTTTCTGGAGAAGGCGGCGGTGTGGTACCTTATCAAAGGCTTTCTGAAAGTCTAAGTACACCACATCCACCACCTTTTCCCGATCGTGCTCACTGAACACGAAGTTGAAGAATTCCACAAGGTTCGTCATGCATTGCCGTTGCCTTCGGGAGCCGTGCTGGGAACTCCTCAGTAGCAAGTTTGACTCTAAATACGACGTCATTTTGTCCACCATCATGCTCTCCATGAGTTTACCGACTATCGAAGTCAGACTGATAGGTCGGTAGTTTGACGGTTGGCTTCGGTCTCCTTTCTTGAAGATAGGAGTCACCTCCGCTTCACGGCAGTCTCTAGGAACGCACTTCTTTTAACACCTTGGATAGAAACCCATCCGGGCGAGGTGACTTATTCGTCATTAGGTCAGTGATCTTTTTTTTTATTTCCCCTTCGGTGAAGTCCATATCCTCCAGCTTTTCACCCCGAGTAGGAATCCATTGGCTGGGGGATGGGACCACACTCTTCAGTAAACACTGAAGAGAAGTAGTCGTTGAGGAGGTTAGCATTTTCTGCATCTGAGTGCTTTAATGCCCCCTCCTCATTTCTCAAAGGGCCAATCGTTCGACGGATTGGTTTACGGCTGTTTGCATATCCAAAAAACTCCTTGGGATTCTCTTTACAGAGTCTCGCCACTCGGAGTTCCTCAGAACGCTTAGCCACCCTTATGCTGGACTTCACTCTGCTGGCTAGCCTCCGGTATTCGTCAAAGTCACCCGAGTTCCTTGATTGTCAGTACACAGTTCTCCTCTTCCTAAGCAGTTGGCCGATTTTTCGATTAAACCACTTTGGTTGAACAGAAGACCGACGGGGACATTTCAGAGGGATGAAACGCGATTGAAGACTCATGAATGTTGTTTTTAAACTGTTCTACGAGTCTTCAACAACATTGCACACTTCTAGCCTCGTGTCAGTCAGTCCAGCACGAAGACCTGCAAAGTCTGCTCTTTTCAAATCGATTTCTTTGATTTACTAGTTGCAGGCCCTGCCTTCGAAACTTTGACTACAAATCTAATTAGTCGGTGGTCACTGCCACCGAGCTCTTCGCCAACAGAGAGGTCCTCAACGATGTCATCCCAGAGGTGAAAACCAAGTCGAGGATATTGTTTCCTCTCATTGGCTCTCTCACCCAGTGAGTGAGGAACTCGTTGTTCGCGAACTCCAGGAGGGGTGCGTTCTCGCCACAGGGTTCTCTGGTTTCCCAGTCAACTTGTGTGTTGAAATCACCCATGACGATACACACTCTGTCTTCGACAAGTTCTCCTAGTAGCTGGTACAGATCTCTGTCCTTTTCAATGAGTTGGGCAGGAGGTCTATAAAGCACCAGGGTCCTGTATTTGGCAGGACCTATCTCTAGGTAGACACCTAGTAGTTCATGGTCGAAAACGACGTTGCAATCCATCAAGTTGAGAGTATCCTTGACATACAACATCACACCGCAACCCTCTCTGTCTGGCCTATCTTTCAGGAAGAGCTGGTAACCGGGAACCGTGAATTCACCTTCAAAATCTCGGCTTGAGGTTTTTATCCATGACTCCGTTATGGCCACCATCTCAGCTCCCTCTGTTACTACGAGGCCACGGAGCTCAAGAAACTTATTCCTGATTGACCTCGCATTGAACAGAAGAACTTTGAGGAAGTCCCCTAGTGTAGGACTCCTTACGATCTTTCGTTTCCCGGCTTCTCTGTTTTCGTAGTCACACCCTTTTTGACTAACTCCGAGAAGGTCGTTCCAGAAGTGACACGGGTATGCTGGCGCACGTCCGCTTTAGCTCTGTTTCGAACGCTCCTTTGGGTGCGTTCCACGACATCTTGAATTAGGTTGGCGAGAAAAGCCTTCCCTTTAAAGGAGAGATGTACTCCATCCCTTTGGTAGAGGTCGTCTCTACCGATAAAGGTACGATAGGGGTCCACGAAGAAGACTCCTTCTGCCGTGCAGAGATCCGCCAACCTTCTGTTAACTGCGATGTTTCTTTTGTGAGCGGCTCGGGATGGACTTCTTCTTGGAAGCATCCCAACCACCACACGTTTGCGGGTTTTAAGCCCTATGTCATCCACGGCTCTATCACCGTTTGGATGGTCTTACCACTGAGGCCAACCTTACCCCTTCTGAGGTAGAGGTCGTTGCCGATTACCATCAGAGCAACAACTGAATTATCCGAAATCTGAGCTTTCTCTGCCTCTACTCTGATGTTGTGGTTACCCCGTCCTGACAGGCAGCTTACCTTCACGCTTATGCGAAGGCGGGCCGCTAGCAGCGGCTGCAGATCCCGTGTTTGCGAGTGACCAATGAGGGTGGCCTTCGGACACTTGGTCTCTGAAGACGGGGTCTTCCCTTGTGGAAGAGGCCTCCCCTTTTCCTCTCCACATTCATATCTTTCTTTTTCTTCTTGTTTATCTGTTTTTCTTCTATTTTTTGTTCTACTTTTGTTTCAACTTTATTCTTTTCTTTTTTTTCGTTTCTCCTTTCTTCTTTTTCTCTTTTTCTCTCGCCTCAACTAGTTCAGCCTCAGATGATGCCTAAATGTCCGCTTGGTTAACAGGGATTCCGACACGTCAGTGGGCGGAGCATCTTCTAGGCATCGAACCTGAGCTGCGTTAAGGGCTTCGAGCCTCTCCAACTTTCCCTCAAGGACCTTAGCTCTCTCCTGTGAGGCTCTATAGAGGTCTTTTGATTTATTTACCTCTTGCGTCAATATGCAAGTAGTGCAGATACTTTCAGGGAGACATTTTGAGTAGCAGCCCTCCGGAAAGTCAACGCACCACTTTTCTAATTGGCATGTTGCACATTTGTGTTTTAGACGAACGGGTCCTTTTTTGCCTGTCATTTTGAGCGCTTTCTCTCTCTCTCTCTCTCTCTCTGAAAACTCGTGACCAATCAATGATAAAAAAATATATGCTTATCCCATGTTCTGTATGTATATACAGTGTATGTATATATATATATATATATATATATATATATATATATATATATATATATATATATATAAATTTTTTTGAACAAAAATGATTGCAGTAGATAAAGAAATAAAAATAATGTACTACAGTAGTTAGAGAATGAATAGAGTAAGTTCAATACAATGATTTAATATTAATTGACATGTTCAAAATGATTCTCCTCATGTTTTATACACTGCTCAACTCATAGAGAATATTTTACATTTGAAAGTAAAAAAAAAAAAAGATTTGTTACCCTTTCCTTATATTTTCTCATTACTTTGTGTCAATGTCTGTAAAATTTCGCATTTTATATTTTTTCTTTCAACTTCAAAATCATACTTTTATTCTTGCAGGCACTCATTTAGGACTTCACCGTGACTAAAATTTGCTCCCCCCTGAATGGTATCCCCCCAAAACTTGGAGAGCTGGCTATGCCCATGGTAATTACAATATACAGTACACGTCAAACACGAAAATCGTGATTTTTTCGGCTAAGTTGTGCTCGCATAAAGATCTGTAGCTCCTAAAATAAACATTTCCCAAAGAAAATTCTTTGTTAACACTCTGCTATACATATGTACAAATCTTTAGGGAAAGTTACAACAAAATCGATTTCTACGGCAAGTGACCTTTTAAAGGTCAAAAGGCAAATTAAAGGTTAACTTTTTTTTTTGACCTTATAAGGAAATATATGCATTAATAAAGGTTGTAGGGAATCTTATTAACTACAAAATGGTATCTGGAGGTGTAATAGTCTCCGAAATATTTGACTTTGAACTTTTTCACTTTTTACAAAAATGACCTTTTTGACCCAGCTTTGAGGGTTCATATATCAGAAAACATTTGACTTACAGAGGTAATACACATACTATTGGATTTTTATAATTAAGGTCAATACGTACAGTAATTTGCAAGAAAATCTGAGTCGGTGGCAAAAATGACTGGTTGAATGGACCCAATTATCTTATTTAGGAAATTACGTGGGTAATATGTTAGAAGAGGGATCTGGCTTATTATAGGGCTTATGCGGGTTGTAATTTTATAAGGTTAACGTTACCGTAGGCGTAACCGGGGGCAAAGAGCCCGATATGTTTCATGACATATATATATATATATATATATATATATATATATATATATATATATATATATATATATATATATATATATATATATATATATATATATATATATGAATGCAATGTCCCGCAGGAAAAAATAA